>VUJU01002220.1:0-40553 GCA_009835225.1 Aphis craccivora | reverse complement strand
ATAACAATTATAACATATGCTTACCAAACAGGAAAACAGTCAGTTCAATATTTTACGGGAGAGAAAACTTGACTTTATTTGATATTCGATATTAGATAAAGAAAATATTAAAATATGTAATCGGTTTTAATATTTAAACAATTATTTAATAATATTATTTGAAACTCAAAATTTACCTTGAAAATACAGATGAATAATTTTACATTATATAAATCTTTAGTTAATCATTACAGCTGAAAGTGGATATAATTTCATTGGTTGAAAATATAAACCTACGCGTTTTTTATAAACATTAGATTATATGACATAATATTATTATGTTTTGTATATTCCATTCAAATGTTCAACGAATGTATTTAATACAAGAAAAATCGTCACCAGTTTACCACACCCGTCACACAAGTGTAACTCATGCATGCAAAAAGATTACACTGTCTCATAACGGTTTTATAATTTTAATCCACTGTTAAAGAAATAAAGTAAATTTCATAACCCCCCTCGCCATGCTACCATTTTTAATTACTAAATCCTTGCACTACACACCACATAATAAGTATAAAATAGTATAACAAATGCGAGTTAAATTAAGTCCTCTATTATTAAAAATTAAAATCATGACCGGGTATTGAAGGATTAACAATAAAATTAAATATAAACCAAACTGCAGCCGCCCTTAATATTATTCACGCAGTTTTTTTTTTATTAAAATCAAATGCAAAAATTATTAAAACATGAGTAATATTGAATAATCGATAATTTTTTATTTTAAATAAATATATTTTTTTTTTAACTCAAACGCCGTGAAGTAATAAAAATTAACAATAAGAAGACCTAATTTATATAAATAAATATACAAATATATAAATATTATTATATAGTATTGATCGAATTGAAATAAATTATATATGTAATATAAAAATGAATATTTACTAGACATAGTACTTTATTAAGGTACATAGTACATACATATGTTCTGATATGCATCGTTTTAAAATTGTTAGGATAGGTGCCTATCTATTTATGCCATTATCAAAGTTCTGTTTGGAAATTTTTTATATAGATAAATCATAGTACTCTTAGAATAAATATAAATAAAATAAGGTGTATTTAAAAATAATAAAACTACATAGGTAATCATAGTTGAGGGAAATATTGTTAATATAAATAAATCGCACAGGGCAAAGATAAATATCGCTGTATCAAATTCTAATCTTGGAATTCAGACAAATAAATGTTTGCAAAATAATACCGGTTAAGTACTTGGGTACCTATAAAATCTATAAGATCCTAATCATAAGTAGGAACATAACAGTGTCTTGAATATTTCATTATCTGCGATAAAAAAAAAATTCACTCATTAATAAAACTAGTGGTCTCCAGTCTCCAAACCGCATACATCTAACCTTATATTAAATCTAAACACTCTAAACGCTATTTGACTAACTTAGACTGTAACAAGAAAAATAAACGCTGATCGCTTTATTAAATAGGTACAAAACTAAAATAAATTTCATATTTTAATGATCATTATTAGGGCTGGGATTTTAATACCCTAAAAATCTAAAAAAATGCAAAAATGATTTAAAAACTCAAAAAATGCATTTATATTTATTATGGCTTAATAAAAAATTTTATAATTAATTTTTTGTTATTGTACGCTATTACTTGTTTTGTTTTGTTGTATTCCTGTTTTCTTAATCATTCACTATAAAATAATAATTAAAAAAAAAAATTATTTAATATTTTAACTTGTTTTTGCTTGTTCATATTAGCCAATAGATATATGTATAACGGTGATAATTTAAACGGAAAGTCCTAGCTATGATAAAATTGTTATCGATGATAATCGATTGTCATGCTATATAATATTATAAATCGTACCGTGGCGCGTCGGCAGTTTGCCGAAAATATCTTGTTAATCGCAACAATTTTCGTTCATTTTATGAACAAAGTGTGAAAAATGGTGTAAAAACTAAGAAAATTCCCTAAAATCTTCAAATACAAAATAAAAATTACTTTAAATTAATCAGCATCGCCCAAAACACATTTTATACTTACGGAGTAATGTTTTGAAACACTAGAAAAAAAGATGCATTTGCATTAAAATCCCAGCCCTAATCTTTATTATATTAAAACAAATAAATAAATAGCAATGCAAATATTACAATTGGGAAGGGGAATCGTACTTCAGATCTGACCCTCTTCTTCATCTAACGACTGATTGATGCACAAATTGGACCAAATTTCTGTGATTGTGTTGCACAGTGCTTATTATTACAAACAATGTTTGCTCGTGGAATTATGTTTAATACATTATAGTACACCCCAAATCGTGGTTAATGAATAAAACATATTATTGTCAACATGGCTGTTTGAAGCTTTTCACGTTGGATTATCGTATAAACACAAGAAAATAGAGACATTTATAGCAGCTGCCTAGCACACCCGAACGTGTTAAGCATCCTAACCCACAGTGCAACAAAATTGTTCGAGTTTATTTTTGCACTACGTCATTCGAAATATTTCTATTTTTCGAATACAATTTCACCTAAGAAGTATTTCTTCGAATAGATTTATATTGTTGCAAAATCGCGTAGAATTGAAAATACATTTGCATAAAATACATGCACATAATGTAAGCATAAGTTAACTACACCAATATTAATGAACGCGCAAGCACTATCTTGTAATAACTCGATAAGTTACTAAAAATGTTTTTTATATTCATTGAAGAATTCTGTGCAACAGTGTTGAAAATATTATAAATTAAAAACGAGTTAACGGTAACCTAAGATTTTGAAAACAAGTTTTAACTATATAAGCATAGTTAGCTCTCAAAGTTTTTTTGGTGAAGGTTATAACCTTATAGGTCACACTAAACTTAAGAAACAATCAATCTAAATCGAAAATCCACTGTTCCGTGTTCTGAATCCATAATTATACCGAACAACTTACAATAATATTATTAACTTTTAGAGTTTTCCGGCATTTTCGCGATAATTCTTTTTTTTCATAACTTAACTCTATATAGCACAATATTCTTAGTCATTTTACTGAATGCAAATATTTTAATACTTTGTAGTCATGTAGACATGGGAGAAAAGGAATTCTTCTTATCATTATTTCTCAATATAATTAGTTTAATTATTCTGTAATTTTATACATCTAAACGTCCTAAACCAACGATAAATATCTTCTGAAGTGAATGTAGATCGAAGTATAATAACGGAAGAATACAAATAATAAATTTGGTTTTGAAACTTTTAAAGTATATTATAAAGAATACATCCTTGGGAATAAAGATATACGAGGTGCATAAGAAACACAAATGTGTGAACTTGGTTAATATTTTATAATATATTGAGTTATTTAATTATTTTCATAGAATTTATATGATAACTGTATTTATTATTATTATATTATTATTGAAATTATTTATAAGCATCAATATTTAATACATAAAAATCATTATCCAGCGTTTTTAAGAATAGTAATCATTTATTTAATATTAAACTATTTAAGTATAAGTTGTACTCTCATCAATACGACAATACCTACTTATCAAATCATAAGTAATGAAATTATATTTGTAATTATAGCTTACCAGTTACCACATATATTTATTATAATAGTATACTCCTAAATTATACTGGTGATGTAATAGACTGCGATGATTTCGCTCGTTATCCGATCAAAATTGGTGGTTTTTTAAAGTTAAATTCTAAAACTCTAAAATTTAAACTGTGAGAGGTGATGACGTGAAGTATGGGAGGTACCAAATGCAAAATTGAATAAACAATGAATATTTTACTTTATATTTACTTTTCATAAGCAGTAATACTTTTTAAAAACCGTTGGACTAAAAATTACATTATCTACAGCCTGCACTTTCCATTCATAACAACATGTTTATGATACAAGACATCGTCAAACCTCTGTATATATTAATATATTAACCTGATACCGATTATGTTAGTATAGTATTATATTTTCAACACATTTACAAATTTTAATAAGAAAATCAAATCAATTTTTACGTCATCATCCCGTTATCGAATTGATATTTTTTTTGTTCTGTAAAAAGTCACGTTTATCTTAATTTTAAATATTTTTTGTCTAACTAAACTTAAAATGAAAACCCTAATGTGGTTTTTGATATCAACTGATATCACTGAGTTACATTATGTAAAACTCAGTTATGGACTTATGGTTTGGAATAATAGTTATAAATGAAAATTAATTTTAATTGTACTTTACAGTGGTCGTGGTTGTAGCTTTTTTCGTCTGCTGGGCGCCGTTTCAAGCGCAAAGACTGGTAGCCATCTACGGATACGCGAATCACGAGGATCACTCAAGCACTTCGATAATCGATGCAAACGTTTATCAGGTGCTGAACTACGTATCGGGAATCTTATACTACTTGTCGGCTACCATAAACCCACTTCTGTATAATCTCATGTCCTACAAATTCAGGACCGCGTTCAAAGTGAGTAGAGGTAAACTGTCGGTAACCTAACATAATATAGTATAATGTTTTACACTAACAATTTTTACTCAAACAATATACATCTAAACGACATTATAATAACGCGTAACGATAGACATTTCAAGTATGATATTTATATAATATATTATATTGTGTACAATCCCTACAAAGTCTAGCATAATATAGCAAGACGTATAGGTAAAGATAGGTAGCGTGTTATCTAAAACAGGTCGCTGACAAGCCCTTATCAATGTAAACTAAAAACGCGCGCGTACGATACGTCGCGTATGATACGCGTCCATGTGAAACGGGTCTCAGACATTTAAAGAATATTAGTAATGTTAGTTGACGACTCTAGTCGTATAATATAATAAAATTATAATCATGTACACATGTGCAAAATTGAATAACAGCGATAATATTTATTTATAAAGTTCATTTCAACAGCTCGCTAAATAAATATAAAATTATTAAATCACAATAATAATATAATATTACAGTGGTTTAACATTATTCAACTATAATTAAACACTAGATATAGGTATCACTTCCGGGATATTATTAGTTCACTTCCCACGCCATTCATTGGAAACCTTTAAAGGAAAACGAATCGAAATTAAATATCTACTAGACGATAAAATAATAAAGGTACCTATACATATATATATTATATTGTTCATTATTCGAACAACGATTTACTCTATATTACGTTTTGATTTTGAAACATTTATTTTCTGAAAATGGTAAAGGAAAAATAACCGTTGACATCAGTATCAAGTTAAAATTGTATACAATTAATTACCAAGAATTATAATTCATTATACCAATTACCAGTGTCAAGTTTAAATAATTTTACAGGCGTACTTTGATCGCAATAATTTTAATAATAAAACCTGGACAGATGAAGCGCAATTTATGATTACAAATATAATATAAAAGTGAAACATAAATTATTAAACTTAGTCAATTATTTGAAATATTTTATTGTAAGTAGGTTAGTACTTAGGTATTACGTTTCATGATCCATCAGCAGGCATAGGTATATTGTCTATTTTAAATAACTACATATAGGTTTAAGGTTAACTATTAAGTTGTAATTCAAACACATGTATTTTACATAGACAGATGGGAACTAAATATTATTATTATATAAAAACTTACAGTTTCTCTATCTATTTACTGTATTGTGTTATTTCCTTGATATACATATTAACTATTAAATAATAATTTGTTAAATTTAGTTATAAAAAAACTGCATCAGAGCTTAAAAAGATTCAGTGCATGATGTTACTGGATAGTGGATATAACTGATCCAAGGCATAATAGGTAACTAATTTACTACTCTCATTGAGAGTTAGTAGTTAGGTTAAACAGTACTTTGGGATTTATTAATTATAACCATAAAACTAATGATTCTGATGCAATGCCAATAAATGTTAAAGTTCTTTTTTTTCTTTTTAATTATCGCATGAAATTCAAATTGGAATTTTCATTATAATATGAAAAACATTGAAACCTACTTTTGAAGGGGCTGCTTCTGAAAAAAAAATTGAAATATTTTTTATGGGATTATATCATTTGACTCAGATAGTCAACCAGTTAGGTATAATCAACCAAAAAGTTAACAATCAATTTTTTTTAAGTGCATGGTACAGTAAAACACTAAAATAATCGTATATGATCTATATTAGTGTATTTAGACTTTAGAGGTAGGTAGGTAGTATTATAAAAAATTTTTAATTATTGATAATAATTTTTTACATTA
Organism: Aphis craccivora; assembly: GCA_009835225.1. Taxonomy (NCBI): domain Eukaryota; kingdom Metazoa; phylum Arthropoda; class Insecta; order Hemiptera; family Aphididae; genus Aphis; species Aphis craccivora. The sequence continues at coordinate 34,302 of VUJU01002220.1, read as the reverse complement.
GAAGTTCAAATTTGAAACCATTATTTTATATTATGGCCGCCATATGTGTTAATATAGATTTATTTAACTAAAAAATATTTCAAGTAAATTTACCTAACGATTAGTAGACTTTTATACTTGAAATTTGAAACATACCAAACACGTATTTAATATATTCAACGTTTTTAATACCGACGAATAATGGATTTATAATTTTATTTATTATAAATATAAACACCCACACAATATTTCAGGTTCACATCATTGTAATAATTATATATATATATATATATATTATATACTTAAATACCTGTTGTATACATATACACTAATGTGTACGGCGTTACTTTTGAGGGGAGGGCACCACATTTCTGAAGTACTGATGGGGAAAAGGGGTATGACATATGCTGTAAAATCTTTTAAGTTAGTCTTATTTAAAATCATTGTTAAGAGGACAGCGCTACATCGCTGTCTTAAAAATGTTTAGAAAAACAAATAGTACGATCCGAAAAATTCAATTAACTCCTTTATGCTTAATATTACTGTTTATTTACTATAAACTATCAAATTATTCAAATTTAAAAGTTAGAATATTATCTAATGATCCACAGGCGTTCTATATTTTGATTTTAAAACAATGTATGAATATTTATAAGTCTACAATTTTAAATGTTATTATGTTTATAATTGTCTTTAAAATTAAAATAAACATAAAGAGCCAGAAGCTCACTATATAATATTCTTACTTTTAAATTTTGTATAAGATAAATTCATTGTAATATTGAGCGTAAAGGAGTTAAATTGATTCTTTATTAGAATGTACAATTTGCTGTTATATATTTTATAAGACGGAGACAACGGATACGGGTAAAGCGTACCTACTCTTAATATACAATTACCTACTTATGATAAAAATGTAATAAAAATATATTACGTAAACTGTATAGCATTATGTTTATATATTTTAAACCATCATAATAGTTTATAACGTACCTATAATTCAAATATTTATTTTAAAGTGATATACAAATACTTTTCAATCGAAATTTTTTTTCAATGTACATTTCTGAATTATTTATTTTCCAGGAAACTTGGAGATCTTGCAAAGGAGCCAGTGGTATAAGTCCCGATCACAGTATGCCCAACCTAGACTACAAATGGCAGAGACACCACAGCCATAGCAGAAGTTTCAGCAGTAGTCATTTTGACGAGGTATAAAGAGCTATTCAATAAATAATTGTTGTCGTTGAGAATTAAAATTATCGCGTAAAAACTCTGATCAGTTAGTTATTGAAAAAAAATACCTAATTGTAGTCTTATTGTTTGAAGAAATGTTAGTATTTGTTTTTTTAATAGTAATACTATTTTTCTTATACTAAGAAAATTCTAATTTCCGTTCTAATTGTTAATATTTTTAGTTCAAATTTTAGAATTGCTTCTTTCAAATTTAGTGAACGCACGCCATATTATCAATTATAAATCTTTATTTTCAAGTCTCATGATATTAATATTTTTTTATAGGAAACCCAAGCGCGCCCCACTATAATTAACCTACCTTTATTTTTGTTGTAATCATCATTTCGATTTTTATTGTAATATTAATTTAACACCTGATTCAGATTGTTTATATTACACATTTATTACTCTTTTTTTAATTATCACTAAATACTTTTATTAGGTAATATAAATTTAATTAGCTTTTTCGGACAAATCACAATTTTAATTATCCATCATAATTATAATATAGATAAACTACAAACAAATAGTCTACTTTGCGACACTCAATTAACATATTATTAACCTATAGGCATTAAAGTATGTAATATTATAGACAGTGTTACTAGACGTAGGTACTTTTCATTTTTTAATTTAATATTTTAAAATCGAAAATTTTACGCTATTTTCAACGTATAATAAATATTAAACAAATGTTTAGTATTTACAATAAATTAAAAAATTATGACATGAACTGGATTGTGGTCAGCATATTTCATATGGTACATAATATCTTAAAGATATTTATTGTTCTACTACCCATATGATTTTTATAATTTGTTTTTTTTTTTTTAATTATTCAGGTAAATTCAATGAAACGACTGATGGTGGCTAATAAATCCTGGCAACCTACGATCGTAGCAATCAACGAGACCAGTGACACGGGCACGTCGTCGGCCGCGGAGAAGACATTAAGGTTTCCACATAAAATGATTTTTAGCAAACAAGACGCTATCAAAGAAAACGGCACTGTGATGGAAAACGGAATAACCATTGGTGTGTTGACCAACAACAACAGGACAACCACGATGCTGATGACGCCGAATTAAATTTAGTGTTCCTATTTAGCGTTACCTGACCAAGATAATGTCATAACCAGAAATGCTCATGAAAGATATTAAAACCAGAGATTGGTATATGATTATTAGTGGAGGCCATAGTAAAGCACATTTCCATTTACGATTGCGTCTCCACACTTTAATTTATTTCCTCTATTCGATTATTCTACGTTAAGGAAATTTTCATTTTACTGATGGTTCGACAATATGTATCAACACGCTTGGAATTCTTCCACGTGGAAGACGACTAAAAAATACGATTAGAAAAAAATATATTATAAAAAAGATTAAAAATTATTAAAAAAAAATAGAAACACGATAATATAGCACTCGTGTAGTTTCTCTAATCGAGTTTATAAAATTTCTTAATAATGAATATTTCAAAATAAATAATTCGATTATAACAATATTATTCTACATGCATGTTTTTTTTATAGTCCTATGAAGGTATTTAAACTAAATAAAATAAAAACTATGAATTTGTCACATTTCCAATTGTGCTGAGACAGATACTTCTATCCCTCGCATACGCATTAAATCCTCGCTTTTATATGTATACAGCACGTTTTATATTGTAAATAACATATTTATATTATTTCCGTTGCTCGAAGCAAATTCATAAAACCTTTTAACAAACAAAATTAAAATAAATCTTCTTATTGCGGTTACTTGTTAACCGCTGCAATCACTTCTATTTCGACTTTGGCGTCCTATAAAAATAAAAATACAAAACGATTAATCATCAAATAATTTAACGGCCCAAGTGACACAAATATAATTTGATAACTTTATTGACCTCCGGCAAAAAAGAAGCCACAAGTGTTCTCATATATATAATGGCAAAAAAACATGAAGTATAATTTATTACATCTATGGTGTCTTAAAGTCAGTTTTGTTTAATACTTACCAAAGGCAATTTGGCTACTTGAAACATTGCTCTAGCCGGATATGGCGGCACAAAAACTGTTAAAGAGAAAATAAAGAGACAAATTATTGTTTTTAATCAGTACTTAGTGCTATCTATTTTGAAATTCAAATGAGTCCGCATAATTACATTGCTTGTAAATCTCGTTCACCGTTGGGCCGTCTTTTATGTCAGCTAACAGAACCGTGGTCTTAACGACTGGAAATAATAAAAATATATACACTTATAAGAATTATCAAACATGTTACCGCCAAAATAAAGGGGTCTCTTTTCGTTTTTTTACGTAATCACAAGGATGACTGTATTCAAGATAAATAAATTCACCCTTTATATTTAAACGAAATAGTTTTGTTTTAAAATGTGACCATTATTTTTGTGTTATTGTCTACCTAAGTATATATTGAATAATTTATAAATAAAACAAATTTTATTTGATTCTGGTTTTTTTTTCTTTTTTACTGTTTAATTTTTAAATCATAAATATAATACGAGACGACGTCATTTTTCTTTAGTATTGTCATACTTATCTTTTGAATTTTCATTACACATACAAAATAAAATAAAAATTGGTTATCCTACGTATTATTTGTATAATTTAAGTTTGTACAAATATTCGAACAAATGATAAAAATTCGTTCAAAAATGGTATAAATAAAAATGTAATATTTTAATGTATTTATATAAGCTTTTCAGATATTTTGTATTGCAAATGAAGATATCAACAGATAATTACTCCCTAATAGATAAGTAAAATTGGCCAAGTAGCTAGTCAAAAATATCATACAAGTGGTGGACATTTGCCAAACGCCAGAAAACACATTTACATAACAAAATATAATATATCACAAGAACTATGTGATATGTATTTATATATATATATATGTATGTATGTATGTACGAGTATATAATTCGCAGGTATTGGCAACTGGCAAATCATACCTGCAGGTATTTTATTAGACAATAACTAGGCAAATAGTCCAAAATTGAAGATTTAATTTTTAATACAAATTATTAATTAATAGGTTTTTACATTACATAATTAAATTTAAGTATTTATAAGCTAATAATCGACTTACTACTTCAATCATTATATTATCCATGTTTGATTATAATAAAAAAAAATTTTTAAAATAATATTTGAGAGTAGAATACAGAACAAATAGTTATTTATTATTATAAGTTTACACAAATTAATTATAACTTTAGTAAATCCTTGATTATAATGCATATTTTATTAATATTATTGTTTGAATACATGCCAATGATGTATTATATTATGTATTATGTGTTGCAACCTATAGGTGAAATTTTACTTGTTAAAAGTACATTTTGTTCACCTAATATTGAAAAAAAAAAAATAAGAAGAAAAATTATTAATTATAACGCTGCGTACAACGATAGCGATCGAAACATTTTACGAATCAATCATAACGGTGTAAAAAACAGAGCCCAATATATTATAACAATTTTATACATATTATATACATACTTTATACGGGTAAACTCATAACCTATAGAGTATAGACAGTGTATAAGTATTATTGTACTAATATAGTAGGTACTTATTCGCTTACAGATCAAATATCAAAGAATATTGCAATAAGAATGAATATATATGAAAATTAGATACATTGTATATGATTATGACTACCTACTATATTTTTGTATGTTTTCAAATCGTAACGTTTGTTTAAATGTTTTAGGTCGATGCTTTTAGCTTGTTCAAACATTTCCATTATGGAAATTCGTACGTCCAAGTTAACAAAAATGGAGAAAACTTTACGTTAAATATTTCACTATACAAGACTATACTATTAACCAGAACGTATAGTATAATAATATATTATGACACATACGTTTCATATAGACTAAATTATTTATACAGTTTCACATTTTTAATATATTATAACGTACCTTTTATACCGAGTCTTTATTAAGGTTTACTGCTATATAGCAAACTGTGAACAAATATGGTTATACAATATACAACTATTTAAAAAGCACAGATAACTTTGTATGTAGTTTTAAAGTTGATCAGGAACGATAAATATTTTTATCACTTCATTATTAATACAGAATTATGTGTTGTCAGGTACAGTTATCGTTTTTATAAATATTATAATAATATATTGCAATAACTACAGTTTTTTTTACATTGTTATAAGGAAGTCGAGCGTAAAAGAGATAAATTTGTTTAATATTTTGTTTGATTAATATCAACAAATTCAGTGATTATAGTATTAAACATGATACCCACCGCAGATACCGCATACCTAATACCTATAGGTATTAAACATAAATCATGATTAAATTTAAATATTTTTAAAAACAATACCATGTTAAATAATATAGCTATACACTAAAGGTATTAAAAAAAAAAAAAAAAAAAAAAAAACGCTACCAGATTTTTAATTATATTACTTATTGTATTACGACGAAAGCTGAAATTTGAGAATAAAATATATCGAGTCGCAAAATATTAACTATATAGGTATGATAAATTATAAATTTCAAAATCTCCTATACTAAAAAATAACACTAAACTTTATTATGGTAAGAAATAAAAAGCATAAAGTAACTAAATATTGGTCTACAAATCCTTTACTTCAATCACCCCTTTTTTAGAAAAGTTATAGGTAAACATCGATTTCAATAATTACTTAACGTAACATAAATTGATTTTTGTAATGGTGAAAATTAAATTTTAAATAACTATATTATATTATTTAAAATGTTTATTATGGTATTAAAAATTAAACTATACACTGAAAAATTTGACGATTGTTATAATTTCATTTCAAAATCTTGTACTACTTGAAAGATTAGTGTTTTATACAAAAAAAAAAGAGATATTCAGGTATACTATATTATTTTATATTTTTATTTTGATATTTTATGTATGATATAAAAGAAACATAATAATATTTTAATTTCATAATATTTACAAAAAACAAAAACTACAAGCATATTTTTCCATTTGATACTGATTTGTATTAATCTCAAATGCTGATGTGAAAACACAAGAGTAAAACAAATTTGAAAAAAGGAACATAAACAGAATACCTATACATATCATGGTATATCACATTTTACTACATATTTACTTAGATTAAAAAAAAAAATTTTAATTGTAATATGCAATTGCCGTTGAATGATAGGGGAGAGTGGTCTACAGTGAGACATGTTCATCAATATGACAAGTGAAATAATTTTGTTATGGTTAATAGATAACGGTTGTCGGTTGATATTTAGATATTAGTTTCTAAATTGTTACCTCTACTGAATAAACGTGTTTTCGTCGGCCTCCGATGATAACAGTTTGAAATAACGATAAAAATCGATTTTTGATAACGCGAAGTAAATTTTTCATGCATTTTTGTTTTTGCTGTTAATATGTTATAAGTTATTTTAGATGTACAACAAATAACATATTTTAAATCGGTAATTTGTCTTCTTTTTAAATATCCATTAAACGATTCACTATGTTTACGTTAGTGTATGTAGTTATCATGAGAATGTAAAAAAAATGAAATGGTCTTCAATGAGACAATATTTTTGGTCTACTGTGAGACACATATCTCATTGCGTTAAAATTTTAGTAACGTCGTTTTTTTCAAGTGCATATATTTATATTTTGAATTTAGTTAAGTTCAAAGTAAGACTAAATGTTGATAAAATTAAAAGATGAATATAACCTATACCTATTTTTTTGTTTTTTAGTTATTCATATAAATTGTTCATATGGTATATACTGCATGTATATAATGTATAGTATACCTTTACCTATGTACTTTATTTGCATCTTAAAATGCTTGGGAAGTAAAAGCCGAATTCAAGAAAGTTAAATTCATTTTTTCATATTTATTATTTTATTTTATATCAAAAATAACATAGGTACGTCTCATTGTGGACCAGGGGCGGTCTACAATGAGACACTTTCTACTTTTCTAAAAATGAATTAGTTTGAGTGGTTATTAGTATGGGTAATAGTTTTTAATAATAATTTAATATGCTTTAATAAGCCCTACTTCTTACTGATTCGTTTAATATAGTTAGAAATTATCTATCTACCACTCTCCTATTTTTAATAAGATACAATAACACAATTTTTGTCTCAACGTGGACCACTCTCCCCTACAGTTTAAAATTAAATCACATTGCCTGGTCAAATATAATGTTAAATACGATTGATAAGTTTCTATAGAATTGTTGCATGTTATTTTTATGTACTTACTTGAACTGAAAGAAGATTGAGACGCTTCCAAAACATGCTTAATATTTTCCAATGCTTTTTTTATCTCGGGTCCGGCACCACCTTCAACCAGCTTACCGGTAGAATCCAAACCCAAGGTACCTGACAAGTAAACTGTATCGCCGTACTTAACTGCTTGGCTACAAATAAAATTAAAACCGTTTTTAACTGAAAATGAACTGTGTTTTCTTGTATAGATTTATAACATAGGAATGTACATTTTAAGCTATATTTAGAAATAATTTCATAATAACCATTTATATTAACTTTATAATAGCTGTAAACAAGATAAGTGTAATCCGAAAAAAAATTGAATAGGTACATTCTTATAATAATTTAGAATATTAAATGTCTCATGTTTTCATAATACTATTCAAAATAATTACATTAACCTAGACTAATTAAAACGATAAGATTAAAACAAAATTATGTATTTAATTCTTCACGATTAAAGATAGTATACATATTCAAGAACACGTAACATCGTCCACAGTTCACTGCAGTTAGTATAACGTAAAAAACAAACAATTGAAAATGAGTTAAAAAGTTTGTATAAAAAATTCTCTCGTATAAGACAAAATACGTCATTAGAATAACAGTTACTTGTCAATCTTATATTTTATATTTATATCTAATATTTTTATTTTAAAAACATATTACTTTAGTTTGAATCAGCGGTTTTCAAACTTTTTTTTTTACGTACCATAAAATATAAATGACTAAAAATATAAATATCGTGATTTAAAACAGATAAATGTAAAAGTATGTTTTTTGGTTTAAAGTATTCTAAGTATTTCTAAAGTATCTAATTTTAACATAAAAACAAATAGGTTCAATATTATAATTAAAGAATGTTCTATTTAAATAACTCGTATATGTATACCATACATAGTCACTAAGTACATAATAAATGAAATATAAAGGATTGATTATATAATTAGTTTAATTATTAGTATTATCTTTTAAAATACACATCATATTAAATTTGTTCTTACCGAAACATTAAATTAACTATTCGATGTTATTTGACTGATAAGTACAATAGAAATATAATATGGTTAGGTATACTGATGACAGTTTGACCTAATGTTAAAAATAATAAGTTCTTTGATAAAAAAAAATGCTTATTCATAGATACATATAATTTCCATATCTAATTTATTTAGAATACCACTAATGATAAAATATCATTTTTATGTCGACGAGTTAACAGCACATTAATTATAATAATTTGTTACATTCTAAACAATACTAATCTGTAACATTTAAGACTTGAATAAAAAATTTAATAAACTAGGTAATAGGTATGATTATTGAAGATTGATACATCAATCAATTTATTTTAAGTTCAGCAAACTTCAAGATTTATAAATTTTATTTTAATAAATGCATATTTATTTAAAGTCCATATGTAGATTTACATTTACTAAACCCAGAGTGGATTTTATGAAAATGTGTAACCAAATAATATTTGTTTAATGCAAGTAAGAATATTATAATAGAACCTCCGATTAAAACAAAAAAAAAGTCGAAAAAAAATTACTCTTTTAGAATACTAAACAAAAATATATAGTTTATTCGTGTTTACTATTATGTAATTATTACAATCGAATATTAAATATCAAAGATATATTTTAGAGCTAAAATAATTTTTTTTTTATGGGATCAGAATCAGAATTACATTTCACTTCAAACAGAATTGATTTCCTATGTTCAAGTTTGTTTGGTTTGTGATTTCTATTTCAAACTGACAGAACCACAGCAATAACTTTTAGTGACCGTTCCAGGTAGAATAACTAGGTACTATATATTTGAACTCGAATAATGTAATGTGTTCCGAGAATTATGTACGTATCTAACAAATTGAGCCGACAACTTACAACAAAATCTTGTGTAATCTATTCAGAAAATGCACTTCATAAAATGAACTTTACAATAATATATTCTACTTGATGTCTCACAGTACATTACATATAAGCCACGAGTGCATCACCAACACAAGCTGTATGACAACGGTATTCATTGCGGGCGGTCTCGTTTTGCAAAGTTGACGTACAATTTTACCACTCTATAAAATATTAGCACCGTGAAAATGACACGTACATTTTAAACGAATTCTCTCGGAGCGAATAAAGTCAAAAACTTTGACCGTCATAAACAATTCGAAAGAAAGTAAAAGACTCGGGGTATTTGTACATTTGGATTGTTAACATAGTAATTAAACTCGTCATGAAATAGTGGTGAAGCGAATAGCTGTTTTATAAAGCGACATTGCTTCACGGAAAGTTAGAGCAGGTGCCTTCAGACTTGTTTATAATTTACGAATAATTTATGTTCTTTTATGAATTCTGATTTGGCGGGGCCGTAGGAGTTAGCACACCGAACCCATACAATAAAATATAATATACATACACATAATACATATACATGAATTACTTTCAAATTAATAAAATCACCTGTAGACGCCGACCGCCGGGCCAGCCAAATTCGTGGACACGTGCGACAAGTGGCTCATAGCTGCGAAAACTTCAAAACGTTTCCTAAGAACCGTCAACGGCGACGGAGTACAGATGATCGGTGTGCGAACTGTTAGTCTACTAACGAACATATTAATATCGTTTATAATGAATTGAGTGGTGGTGGCGTTGATTATCAACTATTATCGGACTCCTTCGACGATGAGTTCTCTACAATCTATAATTACTCATGTAAATACTGTAAATCATAAAACAAAAAACTGATAATAATACTATATAATTATAATCGACTACTGTTTTCGTCGATCTCGTACAACGTGGCTGCGATAATCGGAAAGATCATTAGATCGCGTTCCGCCCAACCGATAACACGTTTCGACATTGTACATTTGTACCTACATTAATTTTGTACTACGCCAGTTCCAATATAAATTTTGTGTATGTGTGTGTAAACAATTCATACATATGTAACCAAGTTCCTATGGCCGCGACCGATGGTGCTAATAATGATGGTTCACATTTCAATGCGCCGAGGTCAAATGTCAAGAAACATTTTCATTAAATGTATATTCGAAACGTTCGCAAAGGATTTAAAAATTCCAGTACATCTACAAACAGCTGATGTTGATTATTCACGTCGTAAACACTATTATCATATTATACAAACTGTAAAAAAAAAAAATGGCATAAGTAATAAGTATAGATACTATTTTTAAGTTATAGTATTATGAACGTTGTTAATTTAATATGGAGTCCGTAACTGTTCCCCTGAAGAGTATAATATAATATTTAATGTTACTATAATAAATACGTTTACTCATATTCTAGATGGACATTAGGCGACAAATAGTTTTAGAATTTTTTTTTTTTTTTTGAACTTCTAACTCGCCGCGTTGTAAAAAACATGACAAATCTACAGATGCAGATACAGATTAATAAAATAATTATATTATATTAAACACATATGTATCGAATCATCGATATATATATGTATATATAATATGACATATGACTTACGTATCGATGGATGTGCTTGTACAAGCCAACTGTTGTAATTAGCAGGCAAGTATTTATGATATTTGTGGATATCAAGACTTAAAAAATACAACTACAGTAAAATTATTTAACACTCGCTCAATACAATCACATAATAGACTAATGTATACAACACTGTAATATTATATACCTAACTACTAGTTAATGTGATAGCTGTGCATAATTCATTCCGTCGATGTACTCATTGTTCTAATAAAAAGGGAGAATGCGTTTACAGCTCAGTGTGTGTAATCAATTGAGATTTCCGGTTGAGTTTATACGATCCATCGTACCATTAGATGTATTTAGAAGTGCCAATGATGTCACGTGAATTTCGTCACAGATACAATATACCCGTAAGCAAAGAAGCAAAAAATTATTGGGTCCCTGGGGTGGCCTCCAACGCCATCAGACCCAAAATGTAATAAATGTAAAATTAATAAATAATTAAGTGTAAAATTAAAAAAATAAAGAGTGGTCAAATGAATCACGCTCTCCTATATAGTTGTGACTAACGATTTTTGATTTTTTTTTTAACCACAATAAGAAAAACTCACAAGGAACCTTGTACCTACTAAATTTTCAAGTTTTTTTTAACACTCACAATTTAATAATCAACACTTCAAAAAAAAATTCTCGAAAAATTGAAAATACCTACAGACCAAATAATAAATCTAGTAGCTCGATCTATTGCGACTGAAATTTCAAATGTTCCTATCATTATCATTTTCCAAACGAATCTTTTTTCGAGTGATAATAATATACTTTACTACAATACTTGTGATATAAGTGTTTCAACTACTCAAACATTTCAGATAACTCAACATATAAATACATCAAAACATAAATCAAACAAAGAGCGATTAGTAAAAAAACAAATACAATCAAAGCATCAATTTCTTACGTCATCTTCAAGTAAATGTAGTTTTAATATAGAAATATGTCGTACACTGATTAATGCTAAATTAGATTATCCATACTTCAAAGAATTTTTAGAAAAAAAAACATAGTTAAATATATGCCAGACCGTAGTACTCTTAGAAAAAATTATGTTTCAACTATTTACGAAGAAACATTACTTAAAATTCGTGGTTTAATCAAAATAGTCCTATTTGGGTTTCTATTGATGAATCTACTGACATTGAAGGCAGGTATATTCAGAATGTTATTATAGGTAAACTGAATTGCGAACCTTCTGAGCCAATTCTTTTAACGTGTAAAAATTTAGAAACATGTAACCATAAAACAATAGCAAAATTGTTCAATGATTCAATGAGCTTAATTTTGCCTAATAATATACAACATGACCAATTTTTACTATTTGTGACAGACACAGCTCCTTATATGATTAAAGGGGCAAATGCTTTAGAAGTTTTGTATTCAAAAATGATTCACTTAACTTGTTTGCACATGCCGATAGTAGCTGAAACTGTCAGATGTAAATATCCGGATGTTAATTTTTAATTTCAATAATTAAATGAATAATTCTAAAAGCTCCAAGTAGAATTGGAATATTCAAAAATAACTATCCAAACATCCCGCCTCCTCCAGAGCCAACAATAACAAGGTGGGGGACATGGTTACAAGCAGTGAACTATTATTCGAAATATTATGATGGAAGTAAAAATATAGTACCCACCTATGTTGGATTCTGAACATGCAGCATCAATTTCCATGGAAAAAGAAATTTTTGAGCGACCCGAAAGTCTGCTCTATCGTATATTGTGTATTGTTTTAGTTTTTTGGGTGAATCAATACCAAAGTTAGAAAATACCAAGATTCCGATGAGTGAAAGCTTTAAAATGATTGACTTATCAAATTCAAAAATTAATGAATCACAAGGTCCGACAGCTAAATTATTAAAGAATAAAATGAGCGCCGTTTTAAACAAAAATTTTTAAAAAAGACCATGAAAATGTAAGTATAAGAAACATTCTTTGTGATATTATAAATGAAATCACGATGAAGCTCATTCTATCACCTATGTAGGGAATTAACAGCCATAAAATATGCACCGATAACATCTTGTGATATAGAACGCTTTTTTAGTCGGTATACGTCTAAGAAAGAAATGTGATTAAGTAAGTCTTTCCTAATGCCGCACTCGTAATATGTTTGTTCGATGCACTTAAAACATTTAATCGAGAAATTACGCGTGATAAACGGAGTATCACGCCTAATGAAAGGGACACTAAAAAAGAAATAATCAAAGATATATACTGTGAGTCAGAACTGGAATATGACAATTTATATCAACACTCAGACTGCAACACCATTTTATTATAATTATAAGGATTGACATTAAATGTAAAAATAAGAATAACACTATTGTCTATTTTGTACGTATTAACTTTTTAAGTAATACCTAACTTAGGTACCTACCCTGTATACCAGGTATTATATGACTATACCATCGATAATCGTATAGCCCAGTGGTTCCCAACCTCTTCTATTCTACGCCCCCCTTTGTAGATTTTCAAAAATCTCGCGTCCCATCTATAAATTGAAAAAAAAATCGATCATAATTTTATCGTACCGATTAATTAGAGATAACGTGGAATTAAACATTAAACGATTAAGTTACACACTGCGGCCAAACATTTATAGTCTTTATTGGTTATCCGTTACTGACACTCGTTAATAGATAAAGATTTCTGGTAAAATATTTTTTTCTCTACGTTTTGAAATAAAAATAGTATTTCGTAATAACTGCTTTCCCCTTGCGCCTCCCCAGTAATGTGTACACGCCCCCCAGTTTGGGAATCAGTGGTATAGCCGATTACCAACTGTGATTTATTGTTAAATTATAATTGTATGTATTAACTAATAACTAATAACTTACTATAACTAAATTATAGTATAATACTATAATGTGTAACCGGGCGTCCAGTGCTCTAGACACAGCAATAATTTTATAATCAAAATTGAAAACATGGGTAGTAGTTTTTTATTGCATATAAATCCCAGACCAAGTGATTAGTTTTGATAAAACCATCTTGCTGTTTTACTTTTTTTTTTTTAATAAACCGAAAATTCAGTTAGGTACCTACTTAGTACTTAATAGTATATACACAGTGAGATGACTTAGGTACTGTGTCTTAATTTTATTTTACCGAATTGTAAATATACTATACAGATTGCAAAGGAGCCACAGGTTTCTGACCTCTGATCTAGATTGTCTACTTATTAGTAGGATGTTTTTCCCAACATCTTGTAATTATATGTTTTTTTTTCATTAAAAATAAGCCTTGGCAACTTGATAAACAGTTTTTTTTTCTTGTAGTAATAATACTAATTTATATGGTTTATTAGTTATCAAGATATGGTAAATATAAATTATCTATAATTAACAATTTAAATGCTATATAGTTAAATATGTTTACAAAAATAATTAATGCAATTTATACTCTTTAAATTTTAATTTAAAAAAAAAATAAAAATAAATTCTTAATATTAAAATGTAAATGTTTTAAAATAGAATAAAATATAATTTGTCAACACAGTAACACACTGTTTGTTTTCTTTCTCTTACCAGATGCATTCAAATTTAAAACACATTTATGTTCAATAGAAACAATTTTGTAACTTAACTTTAATATTAGAGTGAATATTTATCTCATAAATTAATATAATGTAAAATTTATCATAAATAGGAACAAAAATCATCTTAATATATTATTATATTTTATCAATCTTATGTTATATTATGTATCAACGCAGTAACAGTTTTTTTTTAGCTTATCGTTTATGTATGTAATATATTTTAATAAAAATTCTATTATTAATATTTTTTAAAATTCAAAAAATTTGTTTCTACACTTGTTTTAACTTATAACTTACTTATTTTATGTTTACAGTAATAAAAAAAACACTTCAAAATTTCAATACCATCCTATTAATTATGGACTAGGTAATAATATCAAATATTATCCCATTTAAATTAAAAATTTTCTAATAAGATTACCTATATATATATATTGTAATGAACTTTCATAAAAAAAAAATATTCATCTTACTAATTTTGAATCATTTAGATAAGCTAAACCTTATTGAATTATGAAGAGAAAAATAATAATGCATTTATTTTAGTTAGTAGTTATTTTATAAGATAATTTTATTCATTAATAATAATTATTATTTATTACTAATGCACTGTAAATAGAATTTTGGTTAATTTTTCGAGTAAAATGTAACAACTAAATAATTTGATCAAATTAAACATTTATTAAAATATAACTATAATATTTATGCTACAAATAAAACCCTAATAAATCTTATCTTATGATTCATTTTTTAAATAAACCATGGTTAGAATTGGGAATGTTGGTAAAAATGATTCAAAATATTTAAAATAAAACAAATAATTACACAAAAATAAATGTTTACAAATGTAATAACCCATTAATGTTAAAATAAAACAAAAATAAATAGGGTACACACAATATTACAATGTAACCTATCCAGAAAACATTTGTATAACCATACAATATTGAATATAGTAATTATACACTAATTATAAATAATAATAAAATAATTAACAAATTAAAATATAATCCCCAAATAGTAATAATAGTTGTTGATATTTCATATAAAATATTTGATCATTGATATATTATAGATTACAAATTAGATACGCATAAATCAGTAATCTGAGACAAATTAAGCATATTTACATTAAAATCAGTCTCAATAGCTTCTTTAGCTGTTTTGTCATTTGTAGTGATAAAATTAATTACCTTCACTCTACGGCTAAAACAACCAACAACTTTACGCACATAATGTTTTGGACTTTTAGGAAAATCATAATTTATAATCCAAGATACTTGTGAAAAATCCTCGCCTCTCTGTAATTCAGCAGTAACTAACACCCTGTTAATACCAGATTGAAACTGGTCTAATATGAGATGCCGCTGATGTGTTTCCATTTCATTATGTATAGCAGATACTGAATATGTTTTAAGACGCATATTTTCCGATACTCCCAAAGACTTACTCCATGTATTACAATAAACAACAGTATGTATTAAATTGAGTACTTCATAGAGTTCACAGAACGCATCAAATTTCCATTCTTCGGGTACATAAACATAATACTGTAATATATCTAAAAATAAATAATTTTATTAATAATTTAAAATTTATAATAATCAACAACATAAATATTTAAGATTAATAAATACCATTCAATGAAGGTTTTTCATCTGGTGCTAATATATACTCAGGATTTTGCATTAAGTCAGAAAACTGATCTAAGATTTCTTCTATTTTTGAAGTGGACATGATAATCAATTGACGATTATTGTTAAGGAATAACAAAACATATCTAATTTTATTAAAAAAACCATTGCATTTTAACATGTCTTCTGCATCATCAATTACAAGCATTTTTATAAAATCTTTACTCAGAGATTTGCAATTAATCATTTCATATAAACCTTGCAAAGTACTGATCACTACATGAGGAACTGGTGAAAGTTTACGAGGAACGTTGGTACCACCAATACATGTAGTAACATTTAAAAATTTCCCAATTGAATTCATTGTCTAAAACATATTAATTATTTAAAAATATTAATACTGCACATAGCACATGGTCCTAATAATAAACTAAATACCTTTTGAGCAGACAATGCCAATTCTAATGTTGGAACTAATACAATTGCTTGGCATTCATTTAAACTAGTGTTAATCCTTTGCAACACTGAAATAAGACACATGGTTGATTTCCCAACAGAAGGGTATGAGTGAAAAATAACATCACGTCCATTAATACAATGAAACATGCATTGCTGTTGCAAGGGCATCAGATCCTGAATGCCATATTGGTTAATACCATTTAATAATTCATCCTTCAAGTCTATTGTATGACATAAAAGAATAGGCTTTTCATTATTATTAACAGAAGACAGTTTATCATTAATATTAGTAAACAAATTATTTAATTCTTTTGGTGTATTAGAACCTTCAGTATTTAATAACGAAGATGTAATTTTAACTTTATTATTTGAACAAACTGAATTATTAACTTCATTTTCATTATAATGAATAGCAGCATTGCAAATATTCTTATAACTCTTCATTTCATTACTATATTTTGATTCAAACTGGTGTGTATATACTTGACTTTCTACCACTGTGTTTACTTTTTTTTCAATAAATTTATTTGATACATTGGAATCATTAGTGCTAGATAATAATGATGAAATAATTTTATCTTCATACAGTTGAATATTGTTTGGGAATACTGGATTATGAATTTCGCGTTCATACTTGTAATTAATATTATTACAAACAGTTTCAAGATTTTTAATTTCACTAATGTCTATTGATTTAAACTGGTGATTACATAAATGCTTATTCTGTTCTTGAATTTCTACATTTAAATTTTCTTTTAACTCATTTAATTGTTTAGGTGCATTAGAATCTTCAATAAAAGATAATGAATTGACATCAATTTTATCTTTAACCAAACAATCTGATATTTTAATTTCATTTTCATAATTAGAATCAACGTTGTTACTATTGTCAAAATTCTTAATTTCACTTATATTTTTTTCACAAATATCTACATCCATATTTACTTTTGACACTGTATTATCCTATATATGTATATATATATATAAATAGATAATTAAATGTTCAAATTATAAAAAAAAAAAAAAATTATAGTGTTATACAGTACCTTTTGTGAGTCAGCGATTGAAAAAATATCAACAAGTTGTTCATTGGAAAATTCATTGGTGCTAATATTCACCCATGAATCATTAACTAATTTTGACACATTATCACATTCCTTATTATCTAATGGTTTAATTTCAGTTTCACTTAATTCTTTATCATATATACATGACTGGTGTGATTTATTAAGTATTGATTCAGTTTTTCTTTCATCGCATTTAATGTCAATGTTTTCCTATAAAATAATAAAAGCTTAATAACTATAAATTTATTTAGATAGAATACTATAACACATAACAATTATTAATTATAAATAAATGATATACAAACATTTTCATTGCAATTTAGAAGGTCTAGTTCGTTGACTACATCATATAATTCTAAGAGTTGTTCACTCTTATTACTTGTATTCATCGATGAAATTGTGTTTTTGGAATTAGATTGTACACAACAATTATTGTCTTTTACTTTATCACTATTATTTACAAAAGGTTCAATTGAATCACTATTTGGAATTAGATGTTCAATCAATGATGAATGCACACTAGATGCCATTAGTAGTGCTTCATCATACATAACTTTGTTCTCAATAGGTTTTTCTGTATTGTTAAAAATTTCATCATCCGAAACCACATCATAATCAGATAAAATCATGATACTTTCTTCTGAGCTAATATCACTTGAAGAATCCAATGTTTCAATGGCACATACGCTATTTGATGTTAACAATGAACTCTCAGAACATTTTTGCTCCTCAATATTTAAATCATTAGTAGCTAGAGTAGAAACCATAAGTTGTCTTTGCAAAACTTGTTTTAAATACTCTAATGGTTTAATGTCAGTTCTTAAATTATTAACCATACTTTCTAAAGATGTTAATATTTTTTGTTTATTCTCCAACTCGGAAATTTTTTGATTTACTTTTTCTAATGACAAGCATTCATTGAGCACACAGATTTGGTCTTGTAACATTTTATTCTCAGCAAACAACTTTTTGATTTGTTCTTGGAGTTGAATTTGCTTTTTCACATATTTTTCAATTTCTAAGTCCATTATTATTTTTTATATTTTATTTCTTATTTTAATTGAAATTTCATTCTGAAACAAAATGATATATAAATATAACAATTATTTCAATTTATTTTCTAAATAAATATTAAATTATAAATAAACAACATTTTTTTTCTTAAATTTCTTTAACAAATACTTTTTATAATTATTAACTATTAAAATTAACCAAACAAATTTAATTTAACTATTCTCATAATCTAAATCAAAGTCATGTCTATTACAAATTATAATACAAGTATAAATATTCAAGGTCGAAGGAATTTAAGATATAATATAGGCACCTAAATGACTAACTGAAAAAAAGTAAAATTAATATCTTATACTAAAGTACTGTTCATCCAAAATAATAAAAAAAATACAGAACAAAAATTGAGTTAATTTATTAGGAAAAAAGTTTATGGCATATTTTTCCTAATAAATTAAAAATAATTCATCTTTAAAACTGCTGCATATTCAAACAGTGACATAGCAAGAAAAACAGTAAGGGATACATCCTAAATTTCAAGGCAAATAAAAAAAGCTTTCAATTTTTGGTGACAAATGCCTCAAGCAATTTCAAATGCACAATGCCTATAAATCTCACTTAATTAGATCCTTATTAATTTTAGAACAAAACTTGTAATCACCAAGTCATCACATTCATTTCATTAAATCGAAAAAATATTAAAATATAATGGGCTTACTTTAATACATATTGGCACATAGTCAAACAAATTGCTAATACATATAAAACTATACAAAAAATGTAAGTTATCACTAAATAGTAAATAGTTGAAGTTTAATATGATTATTAATTATTAAATTGAAAAAGACCATAGAACGATAGAGTAAACATCTGCGGATACATTTAATCACTAGCTAGGGTATTCAACATTTTACATCAATTTTAATTTGAAGTTACTCATTGCATGGTTCATACTAATCAATAATTAAACTTCATAAATATTATTATAATAAATAAAATAAAATAAAATAATAACTTTTCTACTTTATATTGCGTATTACTACTATTGTCTATTACTGTAATACATGATAAAGATTTACTTTATCATTAAGACATTAAGTTGTTGTTGTTGTTATTCATTGAGATATCTTATCTATCTCGGTGTTGTTGTTTGTTGTTATATTCTGTATTTTTATTATTTAAAAATGTAAAATACATGCATATTATATATTATATAATATATAAACATAATATATTGAATAATAGTTTATTATCTGTGATTTAATATTTATTATTTATTATTATTTTGTGGTAGCAAGCTTTAATATTATATGTTCATGAAGAGATTGAAGACTTTTTTTTTATTAGTATATACTATATATCTGTGATATAAATACACCTTGATTATTATCTAAATTAGAAGACTGTGATTTTAGTGTTCTAACCTAATCACCAAAATCGATAAATTATTTAATATATACAGTTGCATCATCATTCAACACTATTCAGTATTCACTACTGACTACTCACTACTGTGGTACTATAAAAAATTGATTATAACTGATCATTCTACAGTAGTATCATAGAGTTATTCTGTCTGTGGTAGTATGGAAAATGGACTATCGAATTAG
Source organism: Aphis craccivora (assembly GCA_009835225.1). NCBI lineage: Eukaryota > Metazoa > Arthropoda > Insecta > Hemiptera > Aphididae > Aphis > Aphis craccivora. Next base: position 13,977 of record VUJU01002220.1, on the reverse strand, counting down.
GTTTTTATAGTTTTTTATAGTTTTTATAGTTCTATACTTTAGTGTAAAATTATGAATCCATGCATTGTTCCAACGATTCCATTTGATGACGAAGAATGGAAAATTCAAGTGTGTATAAAAATCAAAAATTAATGTTCTATCAATCTATTTTAATATAATTTAATATGAATTAAAGTTAATCATTCATTAATTTTTTAGCACAAGCGTTATGTGGCTGAAGCCAAAGCCCAAGATCCAAATGTTATTTTAATTGGTGCTTCTATTATTCAATTAATCCAATATTATCCTATATGGAATGACAAATTTGTACCTTTAAATAGTTTAAATTTTGGAATTTGTGGTGATCGAACTCAAAATGTTTTATGGAGAGTACAAAATGGCATTCTTGATCACATAGCACCTAAAGTAAATAAAAATAAATTATTATTATTTAATTATTTAATACATTATATTATTATCTAAAAAGAAATACCTCTGTTTAATTTCTTATAGGTTTGTATTCTTAATGTTGGATCAAATAATGTTGATAATACACCAATTGAAATTTCAGAAGGTATATTGGCTATTGTTGGTGAAATTCAATCAAAACTTCCTGATTGTTACATTATAATTATTGTAAGAACATTATATTTAAAATTAAAACCATAAAATGTTTATTAATAAATGTTAAATTATAAATATCTATCTACTGAGATTATAGAAAAAAATTTACATAAGTAATTATAGCAGTATTTCAAGTTGACTTACTAAAATTCATAACATCTTCATAGTTTTTTGAATTTATATTTAAAGTTTAATCTTTAAAACAGTATGGTTTGACGTGTTGCATAATGAATTCATCAGTCATTGTTCAATAAAAATGACAAAGCAATTATCAATTTGTTACTACTGTACTTTCTCATCAAACCTGAAACTTAATAGTTTATGGTACTCTACTACTCTTAAAACTTAATCTTCAATGTATGATATACAATCTAGCCCATGATTCCAATTAAAAAAAACATACTAATAAGAACATATTCTAAATCTACAGAATTTCTCTCTAGAAATTGTATTATTACCTATTTGGAAACACTTATTCGTAAATCAGCATATTAAAACACTTTATTTTTTTTAATTTTCCATAATTATTTAAATGTGAATTTAATGTATGAACTAAAATAGGTTGGAACACTTTTTTTGGTAGGAACCTTAGTGTATATTTTATGAACTAAAAAAATTGAATGTTTTTTATTAATAGACATTGTGAACTCAATTTATTGTATATTATAGTATAGCTCATAGTATATTTAATGACTTATCTATTTATCTATAGGGAATATTACCACGTGGTCCTTATCCAAATCCATTAAGAATTTTGGGGACTCAAGTAAATGAAATTGTCGGTGAAAAAGTGAAAAGTATTTCCAAAGTTGAATTATTCAAACCTCATTTGCTACAACCAGATTTAACATTAAGTCAAGAAGATGCAATGGATTATCTTCATCCGACTGAAATAGGTTATCGTAAAATTTTTAATCCAATTTTTGAACGTGTTAAAAATATTATTGAAAATTGAATAAAAATATTTACTGAATAATATTATGTTTTTGTTCTAGAATTTAAAAAATACTTAAATTAAAATAAATATATTAACAATACAGTTTGACTTTCTTAGGCCCAGTTTTTCAATCATATTTTATACATTGAATAAGATGAGTTATTCGACAGATAAGAAAAATATGTTATTTTCCGGTTTTTTAATGTCAGAATACAATTAATTAATAAATTACAATTAACTTATTCGGAACTTTAATGTATTTATTGAATGATTTGGTAGAAATTAATATTTTGTTGTGTTGTTTTGATAAAAATATTTATTTACTTTTCATTACTTACAAGTATGCTATTGATGTCTTACTATTTAAAATGTATAACATAGAAATATTTAATTCTAAAAAAAAAAGTTGTTGGTTATCGAACTGGATGTATCCTCATAATTTATTAACTTTAATTTATAAAACTATATATTTTACAATTTAGATATTAATTTAGACCTTAGTACACCATAATACCACTACACCCACATAAAAATGGTTTAACTCAACAATTATAAGTTTCTATGTAGTTATGTAATAAACTATGAACTAAAAAAAAAAAGGGTGGTCAAGTGGGTAATGCCATGCTGTATAGTAGGTATCAAGTTGACCTCCGCGTTCAGTCATAGAGTAGGTCATTTTAATAGATGTGTTAAATTTGAATACAATGATAGGTATCATTGTATACAAAGAATAATTCTGAATTGAGATGATTTGTCAGCCTACAATTTATTTTCCACAGGGTAGTAAAAAAGGTGGTTTATATGTTTAAATTACCTGAATATCCTAAAATTAAATCATTACAGAAAATGCCAATTCAAACAACTGGTATATGTTTAAAGATTCTTTGACTAGTAATTTTTAACTATAATAAAAATCTAAAATTATTTGATAGTAAATCGTTATTTTACTCTTGAATTTTTGATTTCGTAAAAATGTAAACTTTAGATAATTTTTTTTTTAATTGGCTAACGCTCAACTTCTTTTATAATTATTATAAGCCAAACTTAAGGAAAATCTTGTGTTAAATTTTCAATTCTTAGCTACATAGTATACAACATTTTTTTATAAATTTTTTATTACAATATAGGTAATTTACAAATATTCATTTTGGCGAATTTTAAACATATTTCAATTTCAAAGCTAATAAAAAAAAAATTGTGCATGTGTATACTTATAACTGTTTTAAGTTATAATTATCGAACCACTATAAGACTAACTTGTGAGAAATTCTTTATAAAAAAAAAAACAAAGATCTCAAATGCCTATAAATAGCCTTAAAATAAGCGACATTTTTTGAAAATTAAATTATCTAAAGAAAATGCCAATCTAAACAATAGTGGCGTAAATTAGGTGGTGCAAATGTAGCAATTGCACCACCATATTTGAAATGTGGTAGTGCAAGTTCATATTATTGTACCACCAGAAAATTATAAAAATTTGTTTACCTACCTTCCTACAATTTCTAATTTCAAACGTATACATTTGTTTTACAAATACGAGTAGGTAAAAAAATTAATTTTCGTGCAACTGTCGGTTTGTATCTATATCTTAAATACTATTTCAAATAGGTTTATAATTTGGTAAACATTTTTTCGACGATAATATAAATTATATATATTAGTAATTGATGAATTTGAATAATTTTATGCTATACTAAAGAAGACTTAACTTGGCTTAAAATAAAAAAAAATAGTTGTAATTGTTTTTATTTATTGTTATATAATACAGTTTTTACTGCTAAAATAAGTCTATACTTACTTATTAATTAATCACAACAATAAAATAAAATATGTTTATTAGGATAAGATTTTCAAATTAAGTTAGTGTAATGGTTGGTTAGAAATCAAAATATTCCTTTGCACTACCAGAAATCGAGTCCAATTTACGCCACTGCTAAACAACTAGTGAAAGTTTACACTGTTTAAAGTGTCTACGATGTATATTAATTATTTAAAATCGTTGGAGAATCGTAATCGTTACGCTGTTTCGTAAAAATTTAAAATTCAGAAGTTCATGCCTAAGTGTCTCATAACATTTTTTCCTATAATGACGCTCGAGTTTTTTTAATAGTTTTCGAAGGAAAACTTATGAAAAACTTTGTGTTGAATTTATTAACGTAAGATATAAAAACAATTTTTAACTACAAAATTACCTTTGAGATTTTGACATATTTCTTAAAAATTTAAACTTTAAACGGATATAAAAAAAACGAATAAACGACTAACGATTTTTGAATTTTTTAACTGCAATAAGAACAATTTAGAAGAAATCTTGTATTAAATTTTTCAAGTTTTTTAAAACAAAATTCAAAATTTTTTATCGATACTTATTTCAGCTGTCTATAAATAGCTCAAAAAAGCGAGAATATTTTGAAAATTTAACTGTATATAGATATTAATTTATACTAATATAAAAAATTTTTGGTGAAAATTCCAAGTATACATATTTAAAGTGATTCGTTTTTAAGTTACGATGATAACTGGTTTTGGATAAAAATTCCTATTTTTTGACACTTTATTTTTGTTTCATTTTTTTAAAAACTGCTGGAAACTTCTTTTGACCTCTACAATACATCAAGGATATTCAATTTGCCATTGGAAAACACCCTTGAAGTTTTAAATTGAAGCATTATTTGTCAGCACAAGTTATGGTGTACACTGTAACAGACTTGTTCTCAGACCCTACACTATAGGATAATAATATAAAATTTGCGTTTAGCACCTTGTTTCGTTAGATTTGATATTAGAATAAATTATAGGTATACCTATTTATAATTATAAATAATTGTTATTAAAATTAAAGGAATAAATAGGTATACTATATGTATCTAACTTTTAAGTTTTAGTGATATTTTAATAAGTAATAATATTAAATTATATTTAAATTATTTAATAATATTGGTTTAGTTAATATACCAAACACATAGTTGTCATGTTGCGCTTGATTCATAGAGGGAAAACTATTTCTGTGATAACATCCTTTAAACATCAGCAGAATTTTGTAGTGTTTACATTTTTTTAGTATCCGAATGGACTAAGATCACTCTTTCCTAGGCACGTATATGAGTGTCCATGGGGTTTGGACCTCACCCACCCATCCCCAAAATTGTTAAAAATAAAAAATAAAAAGTTTGATACATATTCCAATCGTGTAAAAATAAAATAAATAAAAACTATACTCAAAATTATTTAGACCTCCTCAAAAAAAAATAAAATTCTGTCTGTCCTTTCCATAAGTCATAGAATAAATGTACAACTAAATTCTAAATCTACTTAACTTGATAATAATACAGCATATTCTGTATAATATTTATTAATATTAATTTATTATTACCGAATCAACAGTTAGGTAAGCTTAAAGCGTATTTTAAAATATTAATTTAAATTAAAAAAAAAAAATAAGAATCGAGCAAACTATTGTGTTGCGTAATTTATTTCGTCGAGGTCTTTACCCTTGCAACATAATATAGTATTATCAAATCAGTTTAATAAAAAGTACCTATAATCAAGATGATGTGTCATTTGTCTGAACATTTATACCAATCAATTTAATTTATTCTCAATCGTCAAATTTCAGCTGACTTCGGTCGATGTAAATAATTTGAGCTACATTTTTAACTTTTCTTTTATTGAAACGCTAATATTTAAATAAAATAATTGTGTGTATGAACCGGGCTCTAGATTATTAAGGCATAAAATGTTGCCAAGCGTAATTTTTTGTTCGGTTTTATGTATCACAACCACCATCACAAGCGCGGCAAACATATTAGTGTTCATGCCATTACCAATTAAAAGCCATGTCCGCGGATTCCAACCATTATTCCAAGAATTAGCAAACCGTGGGCACAATGTAACCGTAGTCAGTTCATTTCCTCTAGATCATCCAGTGGCCAATTATACAGATATAGGGCCATTTATTGATAAAACAAGAGGTTTGTGAACATTCATAAAGTATTTATTTATAGTTTTATAACTTAGTACTTCATAGTACCTATATCTAATATTATTACTTATATTACTTTATTCATTATTGTCTTTATTACTTATCTGCTATGAAGAAATCACGTATCAAAATTAAAATGGGTAGGTACTTCATGATGACTGATGAGCTTAGAAATATTAAGAAATAAAAGTTAGAAACGTAAAAGTCCCCGAAAACACAACAAGAACTCAATATCACAAAATGGTTTTTCCGTTATAAATAGGTTATATAGGCAGATCCGTATAACTGCAGTTTATAATATATTATGAGTCACAATTTTTGACATTCACTTCTAACAATCTTAATGTATTTTTTCTTTCGATACAGTTTTTACTTTTATATTTATACATTTGTATTAAGTGGTAGGAAGTATTGTACTAGTAGGTATACACAACTACACTAGAAATATTAAACGAAAAAATTTTAAAATTGTGTGACGGAGAGATAAATTTTGATTTCGATTGGTGACACTCAGTGACAGGGATATTTTTATTTCACTCAATGACTGAGAACAATTTAAAATATGTACAAAAAATAAACAGATTATTATTATTTATTATATTATCCAAACAAAGATATTTATAATGCGTTTTGTTTTAGCGAGAAATGTTATGGATTTGGTTCGCATGAACTTTATAACATCGGTTCAGTTAAAATGGCGCATTGGTATACAACTATCGGAAATGGTCATGTCGCATAGAAATATGAAACAATTCGTTCAATCGAATTCAAACTCGTACGATTTGGTTATGGTCGAAACATTTGGCCAAGAGTATGCTGTAGCCATGGGTCACAAATACAATGCCCCCGTCATTAATCTAGCACCGGCAATGATCTGGACTAGTATTAGCAAATGGTTGCACGTCCCTTCCACGTTTTCGTACATACCGGATGCGTGTACTCAATCAACTAGCGACATGGGTTTCGTCGAACGTCTAAAGAATACCATCACCGGGCTCATGCAATCATATGTAGAAAATTACTTATATTTACCCAAAACGAAAAAAGTGATGAACACATACCTCAAATACAGAGGTTGGGAATCTAGGCCTCCGCTCGAGCATATGTTGAACAATGTATCCCTAACACTGGTCAACTCTCATAACGCGATTGGTATATCTAGACCATACCTTCCAGGCATCATTGAAGTAGGTGGGATGCACATTAAAGACCCGAAACCTCTACCCCGAGTAAGTAAACAACCCTGCTGTAGGCAATAGTGTCTTCTTCCTTCTATATATTGTTCTTATTATTTGTTGGTAACAATTGCTTTGCCAAATGCATAAAATCACCATAGGCTTAATATTTACTACCTATATTATTTTGTATTTAATATTTTTAAATGCGCAAAATATAAAAATAAGTAAAGATAAGTTTTGTTAGTTGAAATACTAAATAAACACAAGGTTGTGTACCTATATACGTAACTATTATAGGTACCGATTAATTTTTATTTTTATATGAAATTCACAATCTGCACAATAACTAAATGTGATACAGGAATAAAATGTATCGAAACATATGAGATATTAGGCATTAGCTAACAGTTTACAATAAATTATACTTTATTAGGTACTAATTAATTTAAACTTGAAAATGATACCGGCTCAATAATAGATATATTAATATATTACCTATGCAGTTTAATTATTATATCGTAAAATGTAATGTATATTAACATTTATAAATTTATAATGTATTAAAAATTAAAGTTACAAGTATTTTACATATCAACTAACAATTATATAGGTACCTACCTATCAATATTATTATTTCGAAATTTAAATAAATTATGTTATGGTTTAGGTATTTATATTATTAACATATATTTTATAAAAATCACAACTTTTATTTATAATTTTAGAATCTACAAACATATTTAGATGCAGCACGCCAAGGAGTAATATTTTTTAGTTTTGGTACGTTAGTTAATTTAAATGACTTACCTAAAGACAAATTGAAAATTTTTATCAGTGTTCTTGGAAGATTAAAACAGAAAATAATAATAAAATGGACACCAGATGACAGTAGTATAAAACTACCTCAGAACATCATGACTGGTTCGTGGTTTCCACAAAGAGATATTTTAGGTAATAAGGTTGAAACATTATTTTCAGTTATAGACTTATCCAAAAATTAATATTTTATATTCACTTATAATTTTTATATTATATAATATACAATATACACACAGCTCATCCAAACGTAATACTTTTCATTACTCACGGAGGATTACATAGCTTAGAAGAAACTGTGTGTAATGCAAAACCTGTAGTTGGAGTACCTTTTTTCGCTGAACAGAATTTTAACATGAAAATAGTTGAAGAAAAGGGTTATGGCAAACTAGTAAATTTTTTTGAAATTACTGAAGAATCCTTTGGAAATGCCATCGAAGAAGTTTTGTCCAATGTGATGTATGTACAAAGTCTATTATTAATATTATTATAATAGTGAAATGATTGTTTTTAAATTAGGTTTAAAGAGAAAGCAATTATACAGAGTCAGGTGTACAAAGATCAACCAATGAAACCCCTTGATCGTGCTGTTTACTGGGTCGAGTACGTTATACGGTATGGCGGGGCGGGACATTTAAAAAGTGACTCCATAGGATTAAATGATTTTCAGTACTTTTTGTTCGATGTATTATTCATTTTATTTTTGTATATTGGACTGATTTCTTGGTTGTGTTATTTTATATATGCAAAAATTATGTTTAAAAATGTATAAAAAACTTAATTACTTTAAAACGTATTATACCATTTATACCTATATAAATACCAATTTTTCTAAATAATTATTAATCAATAAATGAATTTTTAAGAAGTAACTTAATAAGTAAATAATATTTAACATATTCACTTTTGTGTGATTTCTCGTCATATTAGTTTTGATTTTATTTCGTATATCAGAAATCAGAATTATCTGAAATTCTATAAATAAAATAGAAGTGTACACTTCTATTATAGTATTATACATTATTAATACCTGTATGGCCTTATGGGGGTGTATAGCTATATAATATTAATTATAATACTTTCTGTATATTCTGCGTAATATACAGCTGCAATAACAGGGAAATATTAAAAAAAAAGTTATAGGTTTGAGAACTTTAGATTTTTTCAATTTAATTGTTCAAAAGTTATTGGTTACTACTTTCAAAAAACCAAAAATGCTACATCACAGGTAAAGTTTTTCTTCTATTTAAAATCGGTTACTTCTATTTAAAATTTTGGTAATTTTATATAAATATCGAGGGAGTAATGTTGTCCCGCACAAAACACTTTTTAACTATGTTACGCGCATGTATAAGACAGTGACAACACGTGTATCAAGTCCTCTTAATTAAATACATGCCATAATATGGCTTGTACATGAAGTCATGATTTATTTTGAAATTTTGACAATTGGCACAAATAATTTCTATTAATTTATTATTATTTATTTTAAATAAATATACCTGTATAATATACATAAATATTATCTAATCATAATAATTTTGTTATGAATTTGGTAAAGAATAATAAGAACATAACTAATACCTATAATAAAATAAATATAAATATATGTAGTATATACCTATTAATGAATACCTATAGTAGGTATATACAATATTTTTTAACTATGTCTGATATATTATTATAATCATAACACATGAAGTATGATACCTAATTGATAATGTACAATACGTATTTGTCTAAAATTAAGCGTTTATATTTATGTATTATACATTTATACGTACGGAATATCCGAATATCTACCTATATTAAAACTTTATTAAACATGACAATATGATATACATTGCAACGGGAATTGAAATACGAACACAAAATTAACTAGTTTTAAATAGGTAATAAATTGTATAATGTATTATACTATTATAGACTATAGTATATAAGTAGGTATACCTATTAAGTATTGACAGATAAAAGTATTTGTATATGTTTTGGATATAAATCATAGAAAAAAAAGTGACTATATATTATAAACTAAAAAAAAAAACCATAAAATACGATTGACGACATATAGGTACTTACGTATAGTTATGTTTATGTCATATGAATATTACAAATACGATAAATATATTATGTAATATATTAAACATTACTGTACAAATGAGCACTAATGCCAATTGGTAACTCACAGTCACTACATAATATCATGTAAGTAATAGGTACGTTATGGTACATTTTTTTTTTTTTGTAATACATATACTCTCATCTTGTTACGCCTTATACACATCAGTCAAATCTCAATCACTATTCTCTGCATATAGATATGTTATTCGTGGGGTCATGGGTGATGACATCATCTCAATATCTCATACACCTTATTCTCGTAGACGGACTGACCAGCACTTCAATGATGTTTCGTTTTGTTTTTGTAGGTACCTACCTCAAAAACACTCAAATCTTTGTCGATATTTAAGTTTAACAATTTATATAGGTAATTCTATGTTAGTATAAACGTAGGCACGTATGTAGAAACTTAAATAATATTATACACGTCGTAATTTTTCAAAATAAATCAACTGAATTTCCATTGAAAATAAGTTTTTTATTATATTAACAATTTATAATTTTATAATAATAAGTAGTATCAGTGATACAAAAAAAAAAAAAAAAATACACACACAATACAATAATAAAAAATAACATGACAAGAAAATAATAGTAAGTATAATAGGTATATTATATAAAAAAAATATCAATAAGACAATAAATAGGTAGGTAGGTTTAGGTAGGTATTATTAAAAAAAAAAAAAAAAATACAATAAAACATTAAACAGTCTTCAAAATTTATATTATTTATAATACCAATTACCAATTTATCTCTTTTATATGAATACCAACTACAAAATCATTTTACCAATACATGGGCGCCCATTGGGCCATTAGGGGGGCAAGATCGGGCACTGCCCCCCCTGGACAAAAAATATTATGGACTTGTAGCTCAATAAATATTAGCTTAATATTATTATTATCTTTATTGGGTAACTTACATTTGAAAATTTTTTTATTTTGACCCCCTCTAAAATGTTACCTATGGGGCGCCCATGTACCAATATTTAATTTTACAATATATTAATATACTAGGTATCATTTGTCATGATCATGAAGTATCGATTTTAGTACCTAGGTACCTAGTAATTGTCAAATTTAGAAATTACACTAATTAGGTACCTATACCTACAGTAATACATTAAGGGTTTTAGATGTGTAATTTTTAATAAATTAATAATAATTATGGCCCCTTAGGGCTTATTGATGAAGGGCCCCATAACACGAGGGCCTCCCCTGGTTTTACCTATTGGCTATTAATTATTATGTATTTATGTTTAGTAAAAGTAAAATAATTAGCTATTTTGCTGCAAATTGGTAGTTGCTCTACGCCTCTACCTCAAATAGATGGTTATAATAGTGATAATAGTGTATTAGTGTTTGTCAAAAAATTTCTTTTTCAACTCTTTGAATATTCTTATTGTATTCTTAAGTCTTTCCATAGGTACTTCGGAGTTCGAAACAGTATTTATATTTGTTATGTTTATTATATTCTTTAATTAATGAAATTGAATATTTATTTTGTACCTATCTTTACATTTTGATAAGTATTCTTGCTCTGCGACAAGAAAAAATGACATCATTGTATAGTTAGTAATAATTGTTTAAATTATTTTCTGTATTTTTTAATTAAACGTTGTGTACCTATCTAATATCTACTAGATATTTTGCTTATTTCTATTTGCTTAGGTACTACTTACTATATAGCAAATAAATAAATCGGATATCATTATTATCTGAAATAAATAATATACCTAATAATATTGGTTATAATTGTAAATAATAAAATGTCATATATGATATGCCTAATGATTTTTGAAATTACAATAAATAACAATAAAAAACTACGATATATTTCGACTTTGTATGTATGTACTTACTACTTACTATAATTACATAAATTAAATATTATACTGTCTTGTATATTAAATTTAACTTTTGTCTACAATTGGCTTAAGTGTTACCAATTTGTTCATTTCACGCACCAGCCCCTGTGGCCTAATGGATAAGGCATCGGTCTCCTAAACCGGGGATTGTGGGTTCGAGTCCCACCAGGGGTACGGTCTAATTTTTTGCACTATTTATCCAGATTTTTTTTACGATTTAAATTTTATTTACGTCATATTTATGAAGTATTATAGCATTAAATTATCAAACCTTGAACAAGTTCTTAAATGCGCATAAAAATAAAATTGCAAAATTATTCTTTTAGAACCGTATTAACTATTTATGTTTAGAAAAAAAAAACAGGTAAGTGAGTACCGCTCTGCTGTACATTAGGTGCCGTGTGGATCACTATTATATTATAGGAGTGTTAAATTTGAATCCAATGATAGATATCATTGTATACGAAAAACGATTCAGAACGAAGATGATTTGTCAGCCTAGGATATAATTATTAATTTCCAATGATTGGTGAAAAAGGTGGTTTATATTGGAATAGTCTGAATAGGTACACCAAAATTTAAGTTTTTTTATAATTAATTTTTTATGAAGAATTATACTTACGAAATAATTTTCAAATATTCATGATTTTGACGATTTTTTGTCAATATTTGAACTTCAAATGCTAATAAAAAAAATTGTGACTATACATATAATAGTGATACAATTTTAATAAATTGTTTTTAGGATTTTTAAATTTGGTTATCATAGCTCTAATGCAAATTTGTAAACTAACATTAATTTAGGTTATATTATAGGTAATATATACTATTATCAGCGATGACATTAAGGATGCACTTATTGGAATGCACCAAAAATTATTAGCAATATTATGGCGGACGCGGTATTGCACTTGGGCACAAAACAATTTGGCTCTTAAAATTAGATGTGGGACTTTTAGGCGCAATTTATTATTGTTATATATGACTGTTTTCGACACTCGACAGGCCCGCGCAGGCTCGGATTAACATTATCATAGGACCTAGGCGGCTAGGCCCCTAGATCCTGCAGGGCCATTGTAAAGTATTTAAATTATTAAGAAACCTCCTCATCGGAAGAAAAAGTGTGGAATCTCTGTGATAAGCTTTAAAAAAAAGCATTTAGGTACAACATAAAAATCAACTCTAAACTTTTATAACTTTTTATATTATGATAAGTGATAATAGTTTTAGCAAATCCTAAAAACAATTTATTTTACTCCAAAAAGTATATAATTAAATTGTGAAAAACTATATAAAATAAAACAAAACCGCATTCTATTATGTAGGTACCTACCTACCATTTTGCGTTTTACAATAAAATCATAGCCACAATTTTTCGTATAGGCCCTTGGGACAGTGCCAATAGTGCCTACATAGTACATATGCGTAAATATACGGTCCTGGTTGTCGATCGAACAACCAGTTTGTCAATTGGCAAAATCGCGCAAAATGTTCAATGATACAACCTTGTATAACTATCGTACGCAAAAACAACGAATATCTACTTAGTATCATTTAAAGCACTGCTGTAACATGCTAAATAAAATAAAATCTTAAAATATAAAACTATAGATATTTGAAATAATAATGACGTAGAGGGGGGGGGTAAAGTTAGGAGTGCATCAGCACTCTCTATAGCACACCCCTGAATGCGCCAATGATGAATAATTAAATAATTTTTAATAAATTCAGTTGAATATTGATTAACAAAATTTATTTTAAAATTATTAATTATTACACACAATATAATTTTTTAAATATTTTGATGAATTCTAAAATTAATTACATTATTTGAATGAAACTATTAGCAACTTTTGTTACTCGAGAATTAAATTAATATTTAAAATATAACAATAAATTACAGTTTGTTTTATACTAGGTAATCATTCGATTATAAAGCGTTGATCAACATACATAACATATGCGCAATTTGAAAAGAATAACTATTGGTATTTTTTTTTTCAAACAAATGCATTTATTGTAACAAAAGAAATATTTTTAGATCTATTTATAAATGCAAAGAATGCATTAATAGCTTTAACAAATTTTACAATGGAAATATTTCACATAAAGTGATATTATAAATTAGGTAGTAACTAGTAATAGTTTCAAGTGTGTGAGATCAAAATTAAATGAATTATTTACAACTCAAAATTGAAATTGTGTATTTTCATACCTACATAATTATCATATGAAATAAGGTTTTTAGTTTTACTAAAATCTAAAGGTTTTACAGTTTTTAAAAATCTCTTATACTTAAACATATTATGTATTAAGTAATAATATCCAAACATTCTAAACTTTATATCAAATTCTGATTCTAATGTTTATAGTTTCAAATGTGTAAGGTGAAAAATGATTTTTTTATTAACAAAATAAGAATTTAAATATTCTATTTACACACATAATTATAAACAAAAGAAATTACCAGAA
>VUJU01002219.1:0-40572 GCA_009835225.1 Aphis craccivora | reverse complement strand
CTGGCTTTACGGTATCCAAATCTGGGGCACGGCAAAAATATCAAATACACAAAAAATACAAATATTCCAATCAAAAATCCTCCGACTCATAACCAATGCTCCTCCATTAATTTCAAACCACACACTTCATACAGATCTTCACATTCCTAAAGTCACTGAAACAGCCAACCTTTATTACTCAAAATTTAGAAACCGCCTTCAAAATCACCCTAATCCCCATATTAAAAAGCTTCTATCTATCTCCATCCCAGGAAATCCCCAAGAAGACTCAAACGACAATGGCCCCGTGATCTTATAAAGTAAATAAAATGAATAATTAAATACCTAAATAATTGTAAATTCACGTCGAAGTACCTTCACTGGACGGTTTCTTCCCTCAAGACACTCAAGCTATTGCACTTAATTTAATAAAAACAAACCTTATGCTTATTGTACTTTTTTTTTGTAGTATAGATTGAATAAATTCTTAATTAAAAATAAAAAAAAAAACTTATACCGATAATCGTCGGTATACACAATAAATTAATTTTATATAAATAATTATATATACCTATCAATATTACTTATTAACATTTTACACCTAAGTGTACAGTAAATCTGACGAATTTTTCGGGAATGCTGGCTATCATTATGAGCAATAACAGTTAGGTGTTTAGTTATTTAGCGGGAAACGCCAGAAATTTATAATATTATCATTATAGGTACGTGAAATAACTTACACTTAGGTGTATTTATAACTACTACATAGGTACATCCCATGAATTTTTAATTTAAATATTAGTCCTGAGATTTAGGTTGTATACATTGTTGAAAGGAAAACCTATGTAATAGAATTTAATAAATTATAGCAAATATTATAATATATTATGCATGAGAAAAAAAAATAATACGTTCGCAATGATGTGTGTGATGAAAATATATACGAGCTGTGTGCCATACTGCACTATTTATATCATACTAAACACCATATCAAAAGAAATAAAACGTATATTTTTTTTCTCTCGTACATGATAATATCATATACAATATATACGTTGATCGCTCATGGTTCGTTTTAATATTCAAATACCTGCTACGGCTACAACAGACGTCGCGTTTAATAACTCTGCCAGTGACCGACTTTGTCTACTCATCTGCAGACATTTTAAACAAGTCATCACAACTTTGTTAAATACAACGCGTGGCTCTTTACAGCCACTGCAGTCACGTATCGAATCGAATTGAAAATTTAATAATGTTTACTTTTTTCCCTTGGAATTTCTCCGTTACCTCTGCCTCGCGTCTCGTTTAATGTACATTTTAATAACAATATCAAACGATGGTAAAAACAATACCAGAGGTTTTATATATTCACGAATATAACCTATATTTAAATTAAGACATTGTCATTGTATTATTGTATATAAGTATATAGGTATATATACGAATATAATATAAAACGTCGACAAGCATTTTTTTTTTTTTTTAAGTAGGTGTAGTTTGAGATTAACTTGCCAACGGCATCAATTTAGCTTTTGCTTAGATGTAAAAAGAATTTGATATTTCCATATATTATTGCGATTTCTTTGTTTTATTATTATGTTCCGTAGATGTTATGTAGAAAGTTATGATCTTTAAATAGTTTTGGATTGTTTCAATATGATGTTATTTAAACCAAATACGCGTACATAGTACACAAAATACTATTGCGAAGAATCAAGACTCACACTAGGATGTTACACTCTATAATATGTATTATAATAACAATATTATTAATCTTAATCATTTAATTTATTTTTATATAAATTAATATTATAAGTAAATCAAAAAACAATTAAAAAAGTCCTAACATTTTAAATATCGTTGTATGACGTAAAAAGAGCCAAAATATTACGTTAAAAATATGTTATTAATTTTTTTTTTAATTTACAATAAAAAAAAAATATCAACAACTAAATTCCAGTGCTATTATTAAATCAAGTAAAAAACTATGGCTCAATACAAAATATAAAAAATATGGATTTTGAGTTAGGTTAGGTTACATCAATAAAATGTTTATCAATTATTTCAAGGTACAAGCAATAATTCATTGCCGTAAACTTGCAAGTTCCCCATTGAGCAGTATCCATCACTAATCTTCACTAATACTTAAGTTATTATCATTTAAATCAACAAAATAAATTAAAATAAATTATACTATTAAGTATATATTATTATTTATTTTAAATATTTAAAAATATGGAAAATTTATATTTAGGACTTCTTTTAGAACAAACAAATAATATGTTAATTGATTTATCGCTGTTCCAGATAAATGTATTATCTAGTTAATAAACTAAAATTTATTTTCTACCTAATATTTATAGTTATGTCATAAAAATGTATTAATACATAGAAAATTATTATTTATTATTTTATATTAAATTGATAACTAATGGCGTACGCAATTTGTTTTCAGTAAAATCGTTTTACATTACTGGTACCATTAAAGATTAAATACATCAGTTAATAATACATTTAATTGAACCTTGGACGATATAAAAATTAATTAGAAAAATACATTTAGGTAGAAAGTATGTCAAAAGTTTCTATTATTTCTTATTTCAGTGAACAACTTTTGTTCAACTATAAAGTTTTGAAAAAAAAACTCTAATTACGTCTATAATAGTTGTTCTTATAATTGACTAAAGAAAAAGTTTTTTTTTTTTTTCAAACTAGAATTTATAGATGTGTGTATATATACATAATACGTATACGCGTATATAAATATATAAATATTTTTATATTTAATATGTGTATTATGTACGGTAAATTTTTTTTACCTACTTAAAATGTCATCTGAAATGATACGTTGACACGGTTTAACTTTAACCTACATTCTTTAATAAGTTCGAATGAAATTAAAACATGTATAACTGTGCTGATTATAGACTCTATAGTTAATATAGTATAATGTCTACGTAAGAACAACGTTCACTTAGTGAATCAAAATATGTGTAAAACGCCATACAGCAGATAAGCAGTCTTCAATACCATAATAATATATTCATAGTAGGTTTTTATTATTAAATGATTGGAATATGTTTTAATTTTTCAATAAAAATAAAACAGTTGGACAAAAGATAACCCCCTAGTTAGGATACGATGTTGATCATATATACTTTGTCGTCGTCGTCGTAATTTAACTACTATTCACAACATCTATTGTTTATTTGCGACCGACCTTTGTGAATCGGTTTCTCTAATTGCTTTCAACTCGGTCGTAGGTTAGATTCACATTGAAGTTATTACTTATTAGGTTCCCACAAGAGCCCGGAGTTATTTTCCACGAATAATTACCATTAGAAGTAAATAATAATATCCGCTGGAACCGTGTCTGAGTTAACTACCATTATCTTAATGTATTTCATTTCCTCAATCTACCAATGTCACTCCGCCACTAGCTTCCACTCACTATACCTCTCGTGTGTATACACGTACGTAACAGCTTACAGCTCAACTACTTATAGGTAACAACTACATGGTCGTGTAGTTGTATAAATTCAAGTTTAATTAATGAACTGAAATTCACTATATTTGCTTTGTACTCAAAAATTTGACATTTAATACTAACCCGTCCTTGCGTATTGCTAACATCCGTTTAAACAACACTTTATTAATTATTACAATATAATGTAAGTTTAGGAAAAAGGTTTAAAAATGTGTACACTCACACTTATTTTAATAAATATCGAAAAAGGATAACATAATTCAATGCCTCTAGTTATATGTATCATACTTAATTCATGATTATTATAGTTTATTTTTATCTATTATCGTTCATTACAATTTTAAAACATTTGTCTTACTTTGTTATTTAAATAATTGTGTTACCATATTTATCAGATTTGTAATACACGTAATTTTGTGAAACTGTATTAAATAAATAATATCTCATTTTTATTAACAGCCCATCATGAATTTATTCATAGACTATACAAACTATATTATCAATGATGGCAGTTACGATGACATCAAAAACCAAATAATAATAATTTAGTGTGTTTCATACAAAAGCCATTGGGAATTTTTACAACGATCAACGATAATATTATTTACAGGGAGTTAATTTAATATTTATTATACTTTATATAATATTATGATCACAGAACATAACTAATACATTTTAGATTCTGAACGAAGTGATGAATGTATTGATTTTACAATGATATGTGTTTTTTTTTTTGTTTTGTTTTTGTACCTGTGTACAGCGAAACTAGTCGAAATAATGCTCCAATTTCAAATTTAGGGGGTGGTTTCCGATGGAAAAGTGAATATCCTTGGTGGATGATAGAAGTCAAAAGTAAACATTTTCCAACAGTTTTCAGAAAAATCGAGAAAAACAAAAAAAAAAATGACGGAAAAACGGGAATTTTTATGCAAAACCAATTTTTGACCAAAAGATTTTTTTTATATAGTTGTAATTCAAAAAATAATAACTGTAAATACTTAAAATTTTCACCAAATGTTTTAGTTGGTGTTATTTATGTACAGCTAAATTTTCAAAATTTTTGACTTTTTTTGAGTTATTTATAGACATAGAAATTTTCGATTTTTATGAGAATTTTTTTTGAAGTGTCGATAAAAAAATTTTGGATGACTAAAAAAACTTGAAAATTTAATACAAGGTTCCTTATGAGTTAGAATTTTAAATTTTAACGAAATAACGTAACGATAACGATTTATCTATCCCAAACGATTTTAAATATTTGTAATTATTCAAAACGTATAAGTCATAGATACTTGAAAATTTTACCAGTTATTAAGATTGGCGTTTTATTTACGTGATTTAATTTTAAAAATATTTTGACTTTTTTTGAGCTATTTATAGACAACTGGAATTTTCAATTTTTCTGAAAATTGTTTTTTGAAGTGTCGATAAAATTTTTTGGCCATATCAAAATATTTGAAATTATAATGCAAAGTTCCTCATAAATTATTCTTATAGTGATTTAAAAATTATAAGAATAAATAGGAACAATTGTTTTTTATTAGCATTTGAAGTTCAAATATTGACAACAATTTGTCAAATTCCTGAATATTTGCAAATTATTTTGTAGGTATAATTCAAAAAATTGTTGTATAAGTAGCTAAGAGCTAAGAGTTCAAAATTTAATAAAAGGTTTTTCATAAGTTTAGCTTATAATAATTATAAAAGAATTTAAATTTTGGTGTATTCAGGCCATTAAAACATAAACCACCTTTTTCACCAACCACTGAACATTATATCCTAGGCTGACAAACCATCTTCGTGCAGAATTGTTTTTCGTATACAATGATAACTATCATTGGATTCAAATTTAACACTCCTATAACATAATATAATAGTGATCCATACGGCACCTAATGTACAGCAGAGCGGCACCCACTTGCCCTCTTTTTTATAATTGTAATTCACCTAAAAATGTCATGAACCATCCCACTCTTAACAATTCGCATAAAAACGTTATTTTTTTTTTAAATACTGGATTTATCTTTTAACAGTTTTATTTAATTTCTATAAAATTATCAAAAAAAAGTAAAATCGGAGATAAATATAATAAAAGTATATTTTTTTTTTATTTATACTATAAATACTTTCAGCCTATAAACTCTGCTTATTTCAATGTATATATTTATATTATTATATTTGGTTTGCATAAAAAATGACCTGTTATCTTCATCACTATTTTTCGGTTACTCCATCATCAATAATAAATTATCAATATTCCAAGAATAATAAATTATTTACAAAAAGTACCACTGCTACTAAAAAAAAGCTATCGTCGAATGGCAAACCGCCCATCACCCACCTTATATATGACACTAACGTCCTTCTATTATAGTACGAGCCTGCTTAAATAATATAATACTATACTGTCTACGTTTAAGTCGACTCCATCTGACAATATAAATGTTTAAATTCTAAAATGTGTTATACACATCTTATATTATACTTGTTGTTCACACGCGACATGTTTTAGTAATACGGAATCAAACGTAAAATACATATCATTTTTGCCGACGACAGCAACACGCGAAAGACGTATATTATTGGGTTTATATAAATATATATATATATTATATTTATTCGGTTTCGATTCAAACGCATATAATAATAATATGTATACATAATACATATAGAAGGCTTGTTGTTGGTTGTCACGCGATACCTCCGCAACAACCACCATTGCACAAGATAACAATGGAAATAATAATAGGTAATAATAATAATAATAATATGACACACGTTTCTATACGTATTATATTACGTCTAACATCAATATAAATTTTCGTTTTAGTACGTCATGTCAATATCGTGTCGCCTCTTCATTACTGTACAATGTACGCACAAATTCCCACTATAAATATTTTAATAATATGCACCCAAACTCCCCAGTAAATTGGATAAATGTAGAAAAAAATTACCGTTGTTGGTGAAAGATGAATAGAACTTACTCGAAACTAATCGTTTTTACTACGTGCGTATTTTCACTACATTTTTAAATATCAGTAAAAAATCAATGGTTTAAGAATTAATCTAACCTATTAGTCCACTTTTTTCGATAATAATTGTTATTAAAATATTAAATACCTATTTTATAGTTACATAATAGAATATTTTAATACAAAATGAGTGTTGAGTATTGTGATAGGTATAGGTGCAATACTATTACAGTATGCAGTAATAGCGCTATATTAGTATCGTTATTCATCACCGGACGGTCACTCGTATCACCACATAAGTCGATTAAAATATTGAAAGATATGTTATCAAAAACTACGTTCCTACGTTCGTATTTAAGCCATAAAATTGTATATTTTACTACAGCAATAGGTCAGTATAAAATACAAGCACACTACGTACATTTTTTATTGTAAAACGATAAGTACTTATTCTAAAGTACTTTTTAGTAAATTAATTAGTTTATGACTATACTGTATTCATTTAAAATTATAAAACATACATCTATTTTAAAATATGTCTCGTTATAAAAATGTTATATAAAATAATTGTATAGTATATTAATTACAAAAAAATAAAATAAAATAATGTATCCTTGTATAAATGAAACCTTTTTCACAGAACAGCTATGTAGATGGCGACTTGACTTTTGATCCAATTCAAATACATTTAATTGTTTTTTTTTTTAGTTAAACCACGCTCGTTCGTCGGTCGAACATCAGTTACTTGGGCTCTAACTATAATATATTACAATGACATAATAAAATTATGATCACTTTTTACTGTAATAAAATAAATGTGAACGAATTAACGTTTCCACAATAGAGGCACATGCGCATAAAGTCTCGTAAATTGGTGATATAATAATATTTTAGGTACTTTAATATTTAAAAATGTACTTATGTTTTTCGTCATATTAGATCTTGTTTTATTTTTTCTTAAGACTTATCAAATACTTAATATTTAACCAATTATTTCTTTCTTGATTGAAATAATTTATACTACCTGTCTACTTATATCAAACATAATTTATAAAGAATTTTTTTATATTTTATTTTTTGGACTTCTATCGTTATTTTGTATTACAAAGTTTTAATAGAATTCGATATTTATAATAAGTTTAATTTTTTTCTTTCAATTTGTTTGTAATTTGTTTGTTTTTTTTTTTTTATTCAAAATCAACACAAAAAGCTTTAGTAAAAATATAAGACATTATTGATTTACTTAAGATTTTCTTTTTAATTGAATTGTTATTTTTTTCCCATTTAAAAAACCTGTTTCAATTTGTATTAATTTATTCAGTAGACAAATGATGATGGTTCAAATGCAAAATTCAATTTGCAGTTCAATATGAAAAGATTAGTCAGTTAATATATTTTTATAAAAATATATATTTAAAGCTTATGTAATATTGTATGTAGTAAATTATTTTAAATTTTCAATTACACTGGTTCGCCGACGAACGGACCACCAGAATACCGAACACAGTATTTTCTTCAAGTGTCCGTGGTTATTAACAATTATCACAAAAATCTTTTCTGAGTAAACGGAACACCTGTTACTATACTTAAATACATCTGTTTAGGGATATTACCTAGTAGTACAAAAAAAAAAAAAAAATGATAATTTAAATTAGACATAGTTTACGCCGAAAAAAAATAATGATTTAACTTCTTATACATTATATTTATTATTAAATAATTGCCATACTTTTAATTATCCGTGTTACAATATTGGAATAAAATACACATACTGAAAATACAAATGTCTCTGTTTCTTTTACTCTTCCATGTCAATATTTTGTTAAAGAACATAATATCATACTAAAATATAATGTTATCAAGTACAAGTTAAGTACAAAATCTACGGCGTTTTATAATAAAATATTGAAACAATATTTTAAAGTATTTTAAAATATTTCAATATTTTCAGCATTTGATACAATTAATTAGATTGTAAAATGTTTAAAAAAAATATAGAAATTAGGTAACCAATGTGCTATACAATCATATGACACTGCTATCGGTGTTTCTCAATATTGAGTAAGTCTATTTATTATGCTATTTAAATAAGTATAAGGTATTGAATTTTAATTAAATTATAAATAATTATAGATTATGAATTGATATGAAAATTGATTCGTCCCTAAGGCATTCTGTCTGCCTATATTACTATAAGTATATATTTTCATGATATGTTTTTGATATTACCATTTAAGTAATTTAAATTATTATTAATATCACAGTAAGTTGATTCAATTTTTTTTTTTTATTTAATTTATAATGCATTTATTATATAATAAATATACTATTAAAATGTATTACAATATATTATTTTTATAGTTTATAATTGTTATTAACTTTATAATCAATACCATGTAATTGTAGGACGGTGTAAATAAAATCATATTATAAATCCGTAATATAACTATAATTTTATAAAATTAAAGTAATTTTTTTTTATAGTCATTATATACCTAAAGAATAATATTTTTAAATTTTAACAAAACATTTAAATTTATTATTTTTTGTGTAAATATATTAAGTTATTAAAATTCTAACTTTCCTATACTTACCATCAAAAAATAAACGTCCTACTATATAAATCATGTTAAACAAAATTAATAATTAATTGTAAAATCAATTGGTCTACTCAGATTTAATATAAATACTTTTAAAACTATTTGAAATAAAATATAATAAAAGTAAGTACCTACATTATACGAACATATATTATAATATATTATACAAAAAGTCAAATGTGATATAATATTTTTATTTGGCCAATTATTCAGAGTGTAATATATGTTAGTGAATTTCGAAAAGAAACTTATGCTTATAACAAAAATTCCTAAACATTGAACAAATGAAAATTGCACAACGTTCACAATAGGTTCATAATAATTAAGCTTTTGACTAAATGTTTCAAAAATGTTTAAATTAAAATATACAATCACGGCATCGTGAAGTTCAATGACCTGTTCTTAACCTTTCTGAGTATAAAATGAACAATATAAATTTGAACAGGTAAAAATAATTATTATTGATCTTTATAAACTAAGCGTATATGCATTTAGTTATTAGATTTATGTATTATAACGAAATAACTCCATCAATTTTTGATTAAAGACATGAATTTATTTGCATTTGTAGTTAACATATCTGATTTAAATGAGTTTTATTATTTAGCAGAATACACAAAACACGTCAATGTAAAATATGCCTAATTCAGAATTTTCCTAAACAAATATTAAACTTAATTCGTTTTCTACCACTAGTAAAAATAGCAAAGTTATAAGTATAGTTTCGATAAATTGTTAATTATAATTATATAAATGTAAAATTTTACCGACATTAATTTGAACTTTAATGATTTTCAAAATAAGTATTTGTTCATACTGAAATAATGTAAGTCTTACATCATAGCATTCCTCAACCTGGGGGGTCTTGATCATCATAACTAGAGATCGCTTAGGTCAAAAATAATAAAACACCAATTTACAAAATGAACCTTTTATTTAAAAATATATTTTTTTTACTTAATCGGTTAATGATATGATACCTATTTTTATTGTTCAAATTTTCGTACTTAATATAGATAATGGGTTGAGAAATGATTTACCATATTTTATACCTATTTTGGAGATCACGTCACTAAAAAGACTGAGAAACGCAGATTTAATAATTTAAAAAATACAAATAACTCGGGTGTCCGTCTCTAACCAACCATAAAGGTGATTTCGTTCGCATGTTTCATAGTCTAGGTACTTTGTTCAACATTATTAAAAAAAAAAAAAAAGTAATAAATAAAATACAGTATAATTTATGTGTGGAAAAATTCATAGCAAGCAGATATAATTTACTTTAAAAGCACTTACGTGTTATTATTGCAGGTGGGCGAATGCCAGCAAGTAGGCGGATTATCCAATAATATCTGTTCTTATATACCATGGACTTAAAACTTCTTTAAGTAAAAGTCGTCATCGGTAATGACTTTATATACGGAATCTTAGTTTTCCTACTCACAGTTTTTCGCGTGTTTGTATAGATACAGTGTGTCATTAAATGTATCATGTTTTGAAAAGCTTGTTATAAATAACTTGGTGTTATAATACGTATAAACATATATACGTATATACAATATACATATAGGTCTTCCAAGTCAAAAATACAATACAATATATAAGCAGTAGATATATAGTATATAATATAATATATATATAGGCGTGTGTGCGTTACTTCTGAAAGAAATCGAATCAATGAATTCAACACAAAAACTGGAATTGACAATACGTTTTCGCTATTTTCGATCGTTTACGTCAGATAAATACCCATTCAGCTTATAAAATAACACAATAATGTTATTATTATAAAGCTTAACCGAAATCGGTAACACCTTCGCGTATATGGTCGAATGCTAACGTCATTTTTTTTTAACGCCTTATAAATTGAGGAGCTCGAACCGTGTAAATGACAGCTATAGTATAACCATTCGATTACTACAACACCGTTAGAGTATTACGTACACGTGTATATAATATACTTAACACAACAAAGTGGTGTTTGGTTTGTTGCCTATTTGATATTTTTTTTTTTTTTTTGCATAATAAATATTAAAATACAACGGTAAGAAATATATAATATTATGTGGAATCCTCATTGTAAGTGTGAGAACACTGGATGATGCATTTATCATAATAATATCTCATTGAATATAGTATTAAAAACAAAATTTTTCTTAACAAAAATTTAATTTGTACTACTTTTATAATTATTTATACTTTATAGTGACAATTTACATTTTTTTTCTAATTCCTTAATATAATGAAGAATATATTTTAGAGTATTTTGATTTATAAAAATCAAATATTAGACAAAAAGTTTATGAGTTAAATTATTTAAAGTTTAAAAGATTTCATTACTATATTTGATCAGAAGTTAAATATTTAGTGGTAACCTGCTGAATGTTAGTTCACTACTCTGTTCATTTTATTATTAATCACTTATAACTAATTACTAATATGCTGCATGTTCGAAATTTGATTTTTAGAAATCGAAGTACTCCGAATATTATTTTGCTAGGATATATGAAAACAAAATGTATGTTGTATATTCAATAAGTTTTAAATATAATAAGATTAATTTAATAATAATTAAATAAAATTTTTTAGCTACAATAAAAAAAACTCATAAGAAACCTTGTATTAAATTTTCAAGTTTTTTCGGTCATCCAAAATTTTTTTATCGACACTTCAAAAAAAAAACCAAAAATTTCAATGTCTATAAATAACTCAAAAAAAGTCAAAAATTTTTAAAAATTTAGCTGTACATAAATAACACTAACTTAAACATTTGGTGAAAATTTCAAGTATTTATAGTGATTAGTTTTTGAATTACAACTATATAAAAAAATCGATTTTGTCGAAAACTGGTTTTGCATAAAAATTCCAGCTTTTCCGTAATTTTTTTTTTTGTTTTTCTCGATTTTTTTGAAAATTTTTGAAAATGTTTACTTTTGACCACCTGTATAATGCACCAAGGATATTCACTTTTACATTGGAAACCACCCCTAAGTTTGAATGTGGAGCATTATTTCGACTAGTTGTGCTGTACACAGATACAAAAACAAAAAACAAAAAAACACACATAATTGTAAAATCAATACGTTCATCACTTCGTTCAGAATTTAATAATATAAAATTATAGCTAAAAATACTTTAAGGTAAAAATAAAAATTGGGTTTTCATTGACATTAGATACCTTATTGTTTCGTTGGTTTCGTTGGAAAGATATTTGGCGATCCACATTACAATTTAGAACAAAACGTGTGATCCGGTGTGTTTTTAAAAAACTTTTAAATCCAGTAAAATTAAAAGGTAAGAAGTATCGTAACTACTAAATAAGCCAAAAATTAAATCAAGTTTTTACGTTTCTCTGCGATAAGCTAGCGATTTAAGGTAAGGAGAACTGCAACTAGTGCCTAGACGTGAAATAAATGTAGAACACACATTACAAACATGTGAATCGTCAAAATCTATGCTCAACTCTTTCTATTAAGAAATAAAATTCATAAATATTATGCAGATTCCAAACAATAGAACCACGCTCAAAATTAGGACGAGCCATCACGAAGTAGAGTGTTTAAGTAAAATTCAGTAAATTTTTAAGTCTTAGATCAGAAACTGTCCTCATTACAAAACCAATTGTTTTTAATATCATATTAGACATTAACCATTTCCGTCCAAATTTGTCTTCTCACTATTAGATTTCACCGAACAAAAGACTGAGACACTTTGAAAGTGTGACTTGAGTACTTACTCTTTTTCCTAAAATTTACTCAATTGCACTCGGAGCTGCGCGTTACAATAAAGCTACGACGACGTTATTAAATAATCGTTTATTATACTTTTTGACCAACTACGTGCGTTTTAAAACGTCCACAAACTATAAGCCCTATTGGCTAACAATGACCAGTATTTTATGTAAAATATATATAAATATATATAACGTTATTACAATGTATTATATTAACTATACATTATATAATAATATAATAACTACCTAAATGAAGTATTGTCGCATCTATAACCCTCGAAGTTCGTTCAACAAAAGTTTGGGGTTCAATGTCAAAACTCCACAATCGCACACGACGTAGTTATTGTGTTATCAAAAATGAACAGTCGGACGTTGTATGGCCGTCGTCGTTTCTGCATTGTGTGAATAATTATTTATGTTTAGTGGCGTGTGTAATTAATTTAATGATATTATATACACGAGTATACGACTGTGTACCGTTCTGAATTTCTGATCAATTTCAAACAATACGCTTCTCCGCGGAACTAAAATAATCAAATGATTTAGATAATGAAATCAACAATCATAAAAAAAGTAATGCTCTTTATTATATAATACATAATTAGATTGATAACTTTAGACTTATTAATGTTTTTATCATTAATATTGATTTTTATTGGTTTCCATAACTGTTTTATAGGAAAGCGCATTAAAAAATTGCATAATATTATACTAAAAGTATGTATCGTAATTTATATCAATCTATTCATTGTCGTTGACATTCATAACTAAAATTTAATATAACATAAAAATTATTTTTAAGTTTAAATTTCAGAATAGCATTTATATTATGTTTACTTTTATTTTTGATAAGCTATGGATATTATTAGTTATTACTGCAGATATTCGTGTGGTAATATCGTATAATGATAAATTTATAATTTTGAATTTTTAGCTCATCAATTATTATATTATTTTTCACATATTTTGTTTAATAATGTTTCAGAAAATAGCTGTTATTTATCTTTTTACTAGAATAGTTGATATTTTCTTCACCTTCTTACACGAGTTATAGTTACGTTACGAGTTATTATAATAGTTACGTTTTAAAATGATATATGTATTCTAAAAATGTTCATCTCATAACAATAATAATTGCCAAAAATAGACTGGGCAGAACTACAAAAATCGGTTAAATCTGTGTCCCTTTATTTCATTACCATTATAGTATTCCGTAGCATTGTGCATACCTATCTATAATTCTTAAGATTTGGATCCTAGATCCACGTAAATCACTGAACTGATCAAACTCCGATAAACGCGCAACGGTTCCGGGAAATCTGTTTTACTCTGAGTTAATTTTTTATAAAGCATTTCAGAAGTATATAATACATACTTTCAAACACCGTGCGAATTTTGTCAGAATGTTTTTTTTTTTTTTTTACTAAGTCCGAACAAGGGAGAGCTGTTAGTTTTATTACGGTGTACATTTTACTTTTTTGTTTTCCTTTGCTATTCGTAAACGCTTTTAACGTTTTATTATATATATATATGTTTTATTTACGAGCAATACTACTATAGCATTATTTAGTAGTTAATCTATCGGAAATCGAGTTTGCGTTGAACACTATTTTTTTTGTGGTCGTGGTTGAACTAGTAAATTTTGATTTTTTTACAAAAATATATGAAAAATAAGATTATTGTAAATAGTCGTTAAGTAAAATTTACAAAAATTTACAATTATAATAATTGTTACTTAATAATAATGATATGTGCAACTTTAAAATTAACATAATTTTACGTAGGTATCGCATATAATTAATAACATATGTATAAGATTTTCATTTTATTTTAAATTAGGCTAATTCAATTTTATAAAGTATTCTTAAAATTTGATTTATTTAGCATATATATATACATATTTTTTTTTTGTAATTAATTCGAATTTCTTTTTAGTAAAACGCTATTGCATATCAATGCTACTTAAGAAACCAACATAATCGATTCTGTGGTTTAACTGTTTTATTTTTAACGCGACAAACTTCTAATACTCTGGCCATTTTAATTATAAAACTTTATAATCAAAGCATTTTTTTTATCTATCAGAAACGTCTTTATTCCGAATTTATTTTGTTTGCAAAACTTTAATATAGTTTTCTATTCTTCTTGCATGCTTTGAACAATTCTAGTAATTTTGTTTATAACTCGGGTCACGTTTACTAGCATAATATATTAGGGTTGTTTTAATTATTAGATTTGATACGGTTTATTGTTATTTTATAGACTGATAGTCATATACCTTAAGATGATAAATACAAAACTATATGTCCATCTTACCTTCGATCAGTTTTAAACAATTATAGTAATAAATAATATTTTAAAATTACATCAAATATTTTTCCATTAATATTACGTAATATCGTCTATTACCCATACTTAAGTATTTTAATACATTAAATTTATATTCAAATGTATTTTCAATAAACACAAATGTTACATCATAAGATATAAACTTTATGCTGTGTATCTTTAATATTTTAAAATTCTAATAATTTTTAATAAAATTGAGGTTTGAAATACAAATAAGTCATTTCCACCAACAGCCTTTATGGTTTTTCATAAAAATATGTACTTATAAATATAATATTATTTTATATGTTTATTTATTATAATTTATCATATATATTATATTATACGTTATGATGATTAGATAATTTAACTTATAATTCATATTAAAAGGTGTAAAAGTAAAGGTATAGGTCTCAATAAGCCACTAAATTATTTATTGTAGAAAAGGATAGTTATGAGAAAAATAATAAGAGTTTATATTTCTACAAGGTGCTACTAAAATAATACAAAAGTCTCATTTAAAAATATATTAAAAAACTCCAAACATCAGATTTTGAATAAATACATTCTTAAAAGGAGGTATGATGTCAATATTTAGTAAATCATTCGATATATTACTTGAATTGTTATGGTGTATTAATAATATTGGGAGAAATAAATAAATGATCTGAGAAATAATTAAATAAATAGATAGTTATATCATTTTTTTTTTTTTTTTTTGTGTGTAATTATGTTTATTTAAATAAAATTCAATAATTTGAATTTGTATAAATATATATGTATTATGAATTATGATTTTTTTTTTAAGTTTGTTTACCGTTCAAAAAATAAATACAAAATATCATAATTTATCATTATATATTTTTTTAACTAATCTAATAACCCAAAGTAATATTATTTTTATATTTAACTAAGTGGTAAATGTTTAATTTTCATTATTGTACGAGTTTCTAAATAATAGTTATTATAATATTACGTTAATATATTGTTTATAATAACATTTAATTATATTAAATGTTATTTATAATGTTTCATTATAAATATTTTATGTTATAATAAAAAAATAATAACTATGGTTTAATGAGCCTTATTCACCATCCGCTATACTGAGAAGTGAGAAAATTAACTAGTATTTTTACACCAAACTTCGTATTATTACTTTGAGTGATCGGTAAGTGATTGGTTTAAATTTAACTATCTTAGCAATTGTATATAATTATTCTCATACAAATAACATCATAAACTGCATTTTTCTTAATTTTACATACTATTATATAATTCTAGAATAGTGTGCAATTTAAGGTGATTGCATTTTAATTCATATTCTCTCCTTATATTTTCATATTTTGTATGCGTAGGTACTACACTACTACGTTATCATTATATTATATTTATATTGTTTTTATACATATATTATTGTATTTAATAGAATTTTTAGGGAAATCCTTACGACAAATAAAACATCGTAAATAGTAAGGTAAAAGAAATATATAGTTATATATATTATAGTGCTTATTAATGTTGGCATAGTATGTATAACTACGCGTTTATACCACCACTTGCATTTTATGTCTTAAATTCTAAATATTTATTTTTTATTTTTGTTCTATTTTACAGCTTTATCAGTTCAATAATATTCTGGTTTAAAATAATCAAGTAATTATTTATTGCATAGTATGTTTTTTTCAAACAACCATTCCGTAAAAGAAATATATTATTATTGAACCTAAATAATATTATTGACGTTAATATGTTCAGCTGAACATAGATAGTAAAATATGATTATGTTGGTATACAATCTTCATACGTCATTAATCTATACTTTTTCTCTTAGAAAATCCACATATTATATTTTTTCCCCTTTGAAATATTTTAATGATGTATGATGGACAAGTTTGACGTACTTTATGAGCAACGTGGATTGGTATGATAAATATAACCAATCAGAAACGATTTACAAAAATTATAAACAAATCTAACTAATAACTAAATCACAATAGAGATAACGATATGGGTATAACTGTACAGCAGAATTTGATAAAAAAAAAAAAAATTATAATAATAATAATAATAACATACCGTGATTAATATTTTGTGTGTAAAACAAGTACACCTAATCGAACAATATGTTACAGTTTATGTAACAATAATATTAAAGCAACGATAAAATATGTCTTATTTTCATGATTAGTTTTTAGTTAAAAACAATTAGAGCCATCTTTACAATGTCCGGTTAAAGTTTACGGACATTTAACCGGCGAAATTCTGCCGGTAATAAAATCTGTTATCAGTCGGTTAGCGTTAACCAACACTTTACCGGACATCGTAAAAACGGCTCTTAGACAGTTTTAATTTCAAAGGTTTAATACGGAATTTGAAAATACAGCGAACGATTAGCGAATAAAAAAACAATTTCTAATATCCAGATTCTATGCGGGTGTATACTATAAATTAAGACATAATAAATATGAAATAACTCACATATATATTTAACCATAAGTCCATTAGGAATGACAAATCCGATTTTCTGACTATATATGCATCTTCTCATAATTTCAGGCTAATTTATTTAGTTGTACTATTTTAAAGTATTAGTTAGGACATCTGAGGCTTGCAAATATAGCAGGTTTGCTGTTTTCTAGTTTAGACAAATCAATTAAATGTGGTAGATTGTATTATTTTGTCTTTATTTTAACAAAGAATAAATAAAGTAACAATAATAATAATCAGACAATGTATAATAAAGTAATAATAATAGTGTGTGTTAACCTACAGTGGCTAAAATATAAATTATAATTACAGCTTAAAAATCACAGAAACAATAATGTGTTGTGCACAAGCTTACTTAGCGTATTATATTTTCAATTACTTATAAGCAGGGTTCGAGTTTGCATAGAAAACGTGTGTTAATATACGCAGAATAACTAGTTAAAAACCAAACAATTTTTTTTACTATATGTAATACTTTATGTATAGATTATTGTATTTTATTTTAAATTATAATATTATGTCAATGTCGTATTAGTGCATATTAGTAAATGTTTTATAACGATAACTATATATTACACTTGGATGCATAATGTGCTTATGGTGATCAAATCATGACTAAAATGTTGTTTATGATCAATTGGGATTGGTTTATTTATATAATATCCACGATTATTTTAAGCCACACATTAAGCATTTTAGATAAATCAGTGTTTGATGAACTTAAAATGTATATTAAACATTGTGCATTAAACTCGTTTGTTTGAGTTTAATAATTTATACGATATATGGTTCATCCATAAATTGTATTTAATCGTATTTACATCAAGTTCTATAATTTAGACAATGTTATACTACAATTTTAATCATATCAGGTAATTACTTTTAAAATATATATAATATATATTTAAATAAGTATTTAATAGTTGATGTATCAAAATTTGTGTACTATTATTTAATATTAAATAACAACAAATTGAAGTCGCTGGGCTATAGACACTTTAATTCCCGTGCATCAATTGATTAACAAGAATAACTGCAAAGAAATGTAACAGTGTTTAAGTATACCAGAATGGCCAAATTATAATAATATAATAATTATAAGAAATATTCATAAGATATGATTAAATTATTATTATGTAACACGGTGACATGTATAGGCAATTTCACTACATTAACGCGTATAAAACACAATAAAGTATTAAATATCATTTTATAATATAAATTGTACAATAATATTATTATCTAAATAACAAAAATAATATGTAATTTTTTTTATAAAATAATGCAAAAAAGGAATTTCACGCTAAACCTGTATTCTACTTTTTTTTTTTTATTATTATTAAGTTTTAAATGTTTTAATTTGAAAACTAATAGTTTCATAAAATATTTTACCAACATTTTCATTTATTATTTATATTATTATTTTCTATGTAATATTATATAATTTTTAAAATATGTTGGGTATTATTAAGCTATTTTTAGACAGTTGATATTTAAAATTATTTTTAGTTTCGACAAATATTGATAAGAAGTAAGTGGTTTATTTCCCGATTAAAAAATATCGAACATTTATTCGCAATATTTTTTTTATAAATATTTAAATTTTGAATTTTAACAAAATCTCCAAAACTGTATGTTATTTTATAGTCGGAAATTCATATTGAAATTTTATATTTACCTAAGATTTGAAAATTTAATACAAGGTTCTTTTGTTTATTCTTAGGTTTGGTGTTGTTTTCTAACTTTTCTAACAATATATTTATAAAAAACCACAAAAGTCTAAATAATTGTATAATATGACCCATTTAAATTAAAATTATTTACGTTAACGAATATTTCAATGGTATTGTAACTATTCCTTATAAACAATTTTTGTTTTTTTTTTTTTTTGTAATTCAGAAATTATTAATAACTGTAGATACCTACTTAAAATGTTCACAAAATATTTATATTAACATTTTATAATATATTATATCATATAATTATTTAAATATTTAGGCTTTTTTTTGAATTGTTTATAAGAACGAGACATTTTTAATTTTGTTTATTTTTTTCCCTATCAATGTCGATAATAAATTACACTTGGTCAAATTTCTTGAAAATGTTATACATGATGCTACATAAATTGTTTTTATATCCGTATATCCACATAAAATTATTAAACAACATACCTACACATTTTTTTATATATATAAAGTTAAAATTTTAACAAACTTTGTCGAAGTCAAAAACTGTATAATTATAGTTAGAACTTCACAAAAACGTTTTTATTATAACTTAGTATTGAAAATGTAATACAAGATTTATCATAAGTAGTTCATATTAGACTCATAAAATCTAAAAAAAAATATGATATTAATAATGTGTAACAATTTATACTATGAACCTAATTTTACTGTTTTATGGTATGAAGATGTTATTAGATTTTAAGATTTAATTGGTATAATAGGGTATAAATATATATTATTATAATAATTAAATATTAAAAATATAATAAATGCAATATTTTTGAGAACAAAATAAGCCAACTATAGTACTAAAGTTAAAATAAAAAAAATTATAATAACTATGTGTATAAAAAACATCATAAATTACACTAAATAATATATAATGCAGATAACCGTCTCTGTTCAAAATCGTTTTCTTATACAATGATATATCATCAAAAATAATGTTGTTGCCCATATGGATAGCATACTGATGACAGTCAACATTTAATTCAAATTTAATATATCCATAATACCTACCTATTTTAACATACAGCCACAAATCGTTTTTTTCCATTCCAGGTTAATAATGGTATCATACATTCTTTATTTTATTATTAATACAAAATAATAAAAATTAAAAGCAATAATATTATTCAAATGTTTTTACAATTATTTTGCAACTATATGCATCTTATTGAAAAAAAAAAAACTCAAAACAAAAAGTGGTTGCTTTTATATATTTAAGCTTCTGCATAATAATGTATGGTATTATTATGTCAAAAAAAATATTATAATAAATTAGTTAAATTTAATATAAGATACTAAATTATAAGCTATAAATCTCATATTATGTATCGTAAATTTGTACAATTTACTATGATTATGATATTATGTTATACGGTTCTCGGTAGTATAAATTATTAATTAATGCATAATAATTGTATGTTTCTATACAAATGATTATATATTTGCATGTGTAATGCATATAACCAATAGTTATTAACCATTGCAATATTATAATAATATGTAGTACTATATATTGCATATCGAAATATAATATATACTTGTATTATCAATAAGCAAATTATTGTACTTATTATATGTGTTTAGTATCTATAATCCGATTTTCCAAAACAGAGGAGTTACTACGTTGACTTATTTGATGGTTATGTACTCGAGGGTATGTCTGTCATTTGATAACCAACTACTAAGACAACCAGTACAACTGTAAACAATGTATGCGCACGTGCAGTAAGCATGCATACACAAGTGTATGCGTTGTGGTTAAGTACAACTGTTAAGGGTAACTAATAGGTTCTCTTATTTCCTAAACTAAACGATTAAATTTAAGCTTGTAATAAAATTATGTTGATTTAACGA
This sequence comes from Aphis craccivora, assembly GCA_009835225.1. NCBI lineage: Eukaryota > Metazoa > Arthropoda > Insecta > Hemiptera > Aphididae > Aphis > Aphis craccivora. Next base: position 19,387 of record VUJU01002219.1, on the reverse strand, counting down.
ACTTGTGTATTAGCTTAATTATATTACAGAATTAAATGTAGTTATTATCTCATAGTTTAATTGTGCAAACAGAGCAGTTTTTAAAAATGATTAGTAAGTTAAGTTACATTTATTGTAACGTTTTATATAGATTGTATGTGTTAATAGCAATGCTTACTCAATAGATATTTTTGAAAGATAATTTATTATGTGATAAATATTATCGTTGTACATGAATATAATATAATATAACGTTTTCTTTTCCATATTTATTTTATTTTATCGTAAAATTCTCAAACCACAAGTGTTTATGAAGTTATTTATTTATTTTTTTTTTTTAATATCATGTTTTAAAAAATTACTTTTTAATCAGTCTTCCTAATTTATTATTTTGCACAATTAATGACAAAATATGGTATATTGAATTAGTTTTAAATTCATACAAATAAAAAGAGTTTCCTTGATTATATGAGAAGAATATTTCTGTTTTATTGTGATAGAAATAGAAATATTTTATCTTTTTTTTTAAAGTAATAATTTTTTCACGAGTTCCTTGTGCACTGATTTATTTTATTGTTTAATATTGAGTATACAAATATTATTGTAAAGAACAGCACTTGAATATTACAAAACTGTATAATAATATAGCAAGTAGGTTTTGAATTTTTGATGCAACTTAATTTTGGGACAGAATCAGATACGAAAGAAATTGTAAAAAGATAAAGCAATGGATTTAAAACAATCTACAATATTATTATAGTCAAGATATTGTCAAAAATAATGTTACGAACTAGAAAACAAAATCTCGTCCTCTATTTTAAACGCTTCCTTATTATTTCTACAGTACGATCAACGGACATGGACGTTTCCAAAAGTTATGCGATAACGAATCACAAATTGAGTAGTTTGTATGCGGAGCAAGCACGATATGTAATCATCAAATTTAGAAGTTTTCAAACTCCACATGGTTTCTATAATCAATCTGTGTAAATAATACTTTGTGTTTTGCATTAACTTTGAATAATCGTTTTATCCACGAGAAGAATTTTAAATTTTTAGCAGTGAAATAACACAAGCGTTATTTATTGTTAAATACTTATAGGTATATTATACACATAAAAATACTAGATAGGTAGGTACCTAGCAAATATAAAAATAAAAATTCGGTTTCTGAGTTAAAACAACTTTAGTAGGTAAATAAGAATAACAGTAAATAATAATATGAATATATCGAGCCTTTGATAAGCTAATAATAATAATTTTTGATAATAATTAAACCTTTAATAATTTTAAGTAAAATATTTTCAAGTACAAAAATACTAAATATTACATATTTTTGTGATTTTATTTAAAAAATTATAAGGATATTTATATAGTAACTTTATTTTACAGATCAAGATTTTTATTTCAAAAAATACTTGTTCGTATTTTATTATATAATAATATTAGTTTTTCAAATAAAAATAATTTGCTGAACAATTTACAGTCAACAATACTGAAAGTCATTTATTAAATAGTGAGTTTCAAATATATTTTGTGATTTTAAAGCAAATTTTAATACATAACATATTATTGATTATAATAATTTATCCCACCGTAATGGTTGCTATACGAACTTTATATATTTTAATGAAACGTTTTCATACAAATAATAATTCTTTCAATGGTATATCACACTTTATTTCTAAAAATAATTTAAAATACATTTATACCTATTTCTACAAGTATTATAAACTGTTTTTATTATTCTAATAATATAACATGTTGAACGAATTGCTGTCAACATTTAATGTTCAGTATTATTACTATTATCATATATTAATTTTATTCACTTATAAGTCAATATTTACAAATATTAAAACATAGTTACTTGGTTTATGGTATAAAACATTCTCATAGTTTAATAATACTCTAATTTTGAAAATATCTAGAAAATAATAATAAACGTAACAATGAAAAATTTCTATGCTAAATATTTTTAAGTGATTGCAAATTAAACTGATACCTTTAAAAATATGGATGTTACATTTGGTTTTTTTAATTTAATAAGGCAAGTAGGTACATAATTTTTTCAACATTTCAAAATATTTTTAAAGTTTGCATATTTTTTTCAATATATTTTAATTTATAAAAAAAAAAATATTTTATGAAGCTTCTTGTATAACTTCATTATCAATAAGTTTAATAAAGAAAATAATATATTTTTTTCAATATTAATAGACAATTAAAAAAATATATAAACATATCGATAACTTAAAATACCTATCTATAAACTGTTTTATTATATCTCCAATGTTCTAATAAGATACAATTTTCTAAAAACAAACTTATCTCAATATTAACTATTTTTAAAGCATTTTTATTGCTCATAAAAGTTATAAAAGATGGACAATTAAAATTAATTACATTATTGTTAATTTGTAAAACAAACATTTTCATAATTGAAAATTTATTTTGCTACATAGTCCTCTTCTGTTAAATGTATAAAATATCCAATTTTTTGAAAATATTAAATTATTTATAACTACTATTTAAAATATATAAACAATTTAATGTACGATGTATTAAGGTCTGATTTACATAAATACCTATTCAATAGAATTATTATTATTATTGTCTGAAAGTAGGTTAGGTTACGTTTCATGTTTATTGTTTTTTTTTTCTTAATAAATTCTCTGTTTTATCGAAAAAATCTAATATACACATTACACAACCACATTCATACCTATTAAACAGCAACAATATAAATACATTTGGCATATTATAATTCATTATGTGCCTATAACTTTCAAAATAAATATAGTGTAAGTGGTAATACTTAAACTTTAACATAAAAAAAAAAAAAAAAATACGCATAATATAATTGAAAAGTTTTTATAATATTATATTAATTTTTTTATTATTAATAATAAATATAGATACATAATTATTTATAAGTTTTATTATAATCTGTGGTACAACCATGAACAAAACTGCAATCTAAATATATTATTTAAGTTATAAATAATCGGGTATAGGTACCTATTTTCCATTTTTCTTTTCACTGCCGTTTTTATCTATGGATTTCTTATCACCATTTTTTTTAGGTTTTTTTTCATTCCCTGAATTTTTTTTCTCTGGACCTTTGTTTCCTTTTTCTTGATTATTTTTGTTTCCCTTTTCTTTATTATTTAGTATTTTTAGAGCTTCAGCTTTCTTTTTCTTGTTCGGAAAGTTTTTTTTTTCCCATTTTTTATAAATTTTGTTAAGTTTTTCAAATCTGGAGTCTATTTGTCTCACTAAAAACATAATATTTAATATTATTAATACTTTAATTTATGCATGTTTTAATATTGTGCAAATTATTATAATATAATATTATTATTATAATTTATAGGAAGCGTTGTTAATTTTTTCAAGAATTATTATGAATCGAAATTTTAATAATACAATAACTACTACGATCCAAAACCAGTAGTCAGTAATGTCACTAAGGTTGGTATAGCGAGTTTCGCAACTTTTACCATAGATGGCATTATGATATATATGATATACAAATTACATCATCAAGTTATCACTCTCTGCAATCTACATTGCTATTTTAAATATCATGCAACTCAAAAATAAACACCCAATTTTATCCTCGAAAAACAACCGATCCACTTACAAATATATTCGTATAAACTCGTTAACAAACATCATACAAAAAAAAATATAATAAAACCATAACTCGCATTGTATTCGATGATGTTCAACACAATTTCCAACCGGGTGATCCTGAAGTATTTCAGGAATCATATTGGTCCCCAATTGTGTCCCACGCTGATATTTCTTCAGCAATCAAAGAAAATTGTACCTAGTGAAACTCAATTCGTCATTGAAGTTTTTCAGAAATTCAAACTCACCTATCGACAATGGCGTTTCTCAGCACACACTGACTGTCGCCAATACTTTGTTTAAATTATTTCATACTTTAACATTTCCGTTTTTATTTATATTATTTACATCTTGTATTAATACAATTATATAAGAACTCCATTTAAAACGTACCTACTATAACCCTGTTTACTTTGTTTAAATCAATTTTAGATTTATATTTACGTCTACATATTTAATACCTTTTGTATGTTGTGGTTATATCAAAAATATTTTATTGTCAATCAAGCAAAAGATGTATATTGTATATTATATTCAAGAGAATTATTTTATTGGAATATACAATATTTAAAGTTATACACACAAAAGTATCATAATATGGTTTAAAGGAAGAAATTAATTTAATTAGAGTTCTGCTAATAAGAAGTTACCCACAAATAATGGAAATAATGAATTTTTTTTGTCAAATCTTAACTTGAGATAAAAAGTTATAAGACAATTAAATCAAAATATCATGTCACTATTTTGTTTCAAATTTACAAAGACGATTTCTAAAAAGTCAGGTGTATCCTTAAGGATATGTAAGCAAAATGTGAAATAGTAGAAAGAAACCCCACATCATAATAGTATTGTAATGAGGTAAATACGACACAGAACGAACTTAATAAATCGATTTGAACCTGAATAGAACTAAAATATCATTAAATTAAAATTTTTATATTTAGGACAGAACTCGGAGGCAGCCAATTAATTAATGATTAAAATATTACTAAAATCGCCACGATAGCTTTATAAAATATTGCACATATAGTTCATATTTTAGTTTTTAATGATAACAGCAAATTAAAAATAAATTGAATTATTGACGTTATTTATGGAAGAACACAATACATAATAATTACTGTATTTTATTAACGATATATTCTTACTATATTATATTATACATTTGTAAAATATGTAAATAATGAATTCAGAAATTTCAAATCAAGTATTAAGGCCATCAATCAAAATTATATTTATTTATCTAGTTATTTTATACTAACATTACAAATAAACAGTAACATTTGAAACTGTACAGTATAGAGTCCTATTCAAATGAGGAATTTCAACTTCATCATATATAACAGAATTGTTTAGAACTTTTAAACAAAACAATAAAATAACACATTGACTAGATTTTGAAAGAATGGTGTTTGATAAAAATGAATTCAAATTGAATAGATGTAAATTATTTATATATACATCACATATAAGTATTACTAGTTAACAGTTTTATAATTGTAAAATAAACCTATTAAAATTAAATTTGGATAAAATCGACTAATAAAAAAATTAATTTTTAGAACTTCATTGTTTATTGTTTTAAACAAGTGTAACTAGAGATAAAGCATTATATGGTTGTATTGAACATTTAGTATTTTCGCTTCTAAACCCTTTATCGTTATAATATTCCAATTAACATTTTTAGGTTCATAATAAATAATTATAAATACTGATATATTGAGCTTTGAAAAACGTTTTAAGATATTAAATACAAAGTTCCTATCTGTATCTATTTACCCATTGTACGACACAAAATGCTTTTTTTTTAATTTCAGAAACCACACACTAATAGAATAAAATATATGGTATTAAAAATACGTGTTGCTACGTCTCTGATAAAAAAAAATTACTAATTTCGATTTGCTTATTCGTTTGATACTCCGAAACTAACTATGCACAATACTGTATATTTTTACTACATCGTGTTATTTTCTCTCTTATAGTATTGTTGAACTGCATATTATAATATGTATATGTTAACTTTTACAATATTTTAAAAATAATATATTTTTACATATAAAAATTATTTACCTGCATATTTTCGTAATACTTCAAATACATTCTTCAAATACAGTGGGAACGATTCGTGGAGCATAATATGATCGATTATAATGTTAGATATATCGGTCAATTTTTCTTCAATATGTGGGCTCATGGAAGAACCAAATTTGTTTGTGAACCGATCTTCATATTTTTTTAATACGTTCTTATGTGTTGAAGCACGTTCTTTCAAATTTTCTATCCGGTTTCTGGTCCCTTGCCCAGCCTCTACTTGCACATTCTATCCGAACAATACATTTTAATAATAAATAGATAACACTGATTAATATTTAATTATGTCTATATTTTTACATGGAAACTAGAGTTTAAATAACCTTTGAGAGTTTTTTTTTTAACAAAATTGATTTTAGAAATATACTTTCAATAGCTGTAAAATACAAATATCACATCGAAATAAGAATAAGTAAACAGCTATAAATTAATTGATTATCACAAATTTGCCACCTTTAAGAAATAGTGAACAGAAATTTACAATTTACTAAATCGCACCGACAATATGCACAGACTCGTATTAATATAAAAAAAAAAAAAATCATGGCTACCGTTAATCCGATTTTTGTTATTTTTCTTTTTTGTTTTTTACAAATCACAATCACACAATACGAATGTCTAACAGTTAGTATGGTTTCCAGCTATTAGTCGATAAATTATTAATACCATAATGTGTCGATAAGTATTTAAAATTTCTGACGGATATATGAAAAATATAATATAAACATTCTAGACGAACGCCATATTTTATCATACAGAGTATAAGGTTGTACTTAAATTTGTACTATACACCACGCCCGTATCTAAAATACATCGTTTATTATATTTGTATAAAAACTCACGTTAACGGCCAAAATCACGATGTATAACGTCAAAATCGTCCGAATATGTACCATTATAAAGATGTTGTTTGCCCGCTACACAATAATCAATTGCGATTGTGTTTATCCGGATATTTGCAGCATTGTCAGTGACTTTTACTTGCTTGTTTATTTTTTAATGTTACTTATTATTTTTTTGAAAAAAAAAAAAAAACATTCTTGCCACGTCAACTCGATTTGAATAAAAACAAAATAATCGTTCACATGTGGTTAGTATGTTTATCGAGCAATTTCAGGATTCCGTTTTGACGTGTTGAGTACACTGTACAGGTACAATAACTCTATTGAAGAAAAATATTAGCATAATAATGGAAATTGTGCATCAATACAAAACTTTTTTTTTAAACAAAACAAATTACAAACAAATTTTTGTTTGCCACTAAAATCGGTACTCCTATGCCATACTTATGTCTAGGGCCCGGATTTTTATGCATTTGCATGTTTTTTTTTTGAATAATCCAAAACATTGCTAGGTAAGTTACAAGTTTGAATTAAAGACAGTTGATGAAACATAAAATTTTATTTTTAATATTTATGCATATTTTGTCATTTTTTGACATTTACTGCATATTTCTGTATTTTACCATTTTTTATTGTATTTATACGGGGTTTAAATGCATATAATATATGTTTTTTTAATATACAAAATATAATAGTTTGCTAAATTTAGAAATAACATAGGATTTACAGTTAAATTTTTAGTCTGTGTAATTTGATGAAGTCATTTTCTTTTTTCATTCGAAAATCTAAAAAAAACATTCGTACCTAGTACAAATGTACAATGTAATGTGAATGCTTTTGGTATATTTAGTCACATAATTTATTTAATATAAATATTTTTAAAATTAATTTTTCAGATTGAAATTAAAATATGTTCAAATGACTTCAAAAAATATAATATAAAAAATAATATCATTTAATGTAAAAACCTATATAAAAAATAATGTATATAAAATACTTTTTTGATCGATTTATTTTTGCAAATTTTTTTATTTTATAGGACATATTCCTACAAAATAAGGGCATAAATGCATATTTTTGAGTTCATTTTCCTTAGGTTTTTAGAGCATAAAAATCAGGGCCCTACTTATGTCTAAACATGAATTTTGGCAACCTGTCGAATTTAAAGGTGTATGCTGAAATTAAATTTGAGTAAAAAAAAAATATAGGCTATTAAAGCTGATTAACTCAACTTTATACACACAGTTCGAGCTCAGGGATTTAGATTCCATCCTAAATATGATTTTATTTTAAGGAACACACTACGTTGCTTTTATTTCATTGAATTTTATCGTTGATATAACATAATACATCCATTCGAATTTTTGATATAATGTGTTTAACCATTTACAATTATTATAATATATTATCTCCATTTTACATAAATATTATATATATAAACAAAGTATGAAGTTGGACATTGAGTACAATGCATGATTTTTGAGAAAAAATTTAGATGAGTTTACATTGTCCTGTCACTGCACTCTTCAAATATTTAAAATATCAAAATGAAATAATACATATAACTGAATACTTAAATTAACATGAAAAAAAAACTTGAAATAGACGCCTCAAATATTAATTACCTACTAATATTTTTTAAATCCAGTGTCAATTGAATCACTTTTAGGTACCTACTATGAAAAATTACTCACATAATCTTAAAGTGGTATGATATAATAAAATAAATATTATTTACTATTGAACATTTAGGAGACTGCGATTCATTGTGTGTGGTCTTTCTATTATAACTGTAATATTATATAAATAAGCGACCTTGTGAATATCAACGTTATTTTATATATAAGAAAGTCTAAGACGCCGTTGAGATGTTTAACTCAAATAAATCCGAAGTAATATCAATATCTAATAAATAAACAATAAACATATTAAGTATTGTAAAGAGTACGAATAATATTATATAGTGTATTTTTCAATATTTAATATTTTTTCTTCATAATTTGTTTTAATATACCTATTGTATTGGTATATCTAAAAACATGGTATTAAATTTTATTTTGGAAATTAGAATTTTCCTTTAAATTTATAACTCAAAAAAAATGTTATTTTTAGAATCGTCCGAAGTAAATTTATTATTCACATTATAAAAGAATACCAGCAGCGCCATCTCTTGAATAAGTACTCAAACTTCAGCTAAAACTTAAATTGTTAAATAACTTATTAAAAAAATAAATCGAAATTTAAGCAAACTTAAAATTAATTTCTTTTGGTATAAATAACTTTGTAACCTTTAAAAAATAGATTACTTGACACTTATGACCACAGACACAAAGTATTTATTATATCAAATTATTTGATAAATACCTTTAAATTTCTATTCATAACATCGTAAAATGTGTTTGATCCTCCACTACCAAACATAACAGAAATATAAACAAAAAAAAAAATAATAATAATAATAATAATAATAATAATTATAGTATGAAAATCCTTGTTTTTTATGAATATTTTAAACATTAAAATATTCAATACGTTATATTGCCATCTTTCGTAATTGTCTAAGTACTCTAAGTATTTAAAAATTGTAAATATGTATAATAATAGTAGGTATAAGATTTTTCTACTAATATACTACAACAACGAGGATAATCTGTATACTATATATAAAACAATACGCTGATTGACTGATCTATCAACGCACAGCTCAAACCATTGGACAGATCGCGTTGAAATTTGATATACAGAGAGCTATTATGACGTAGGCATACGCTAAGAAAGGATTTTTGAAAACTTAACCCCTAAGGAGGTTAAAAAGGGTTGAAAAGTGTAAAATTAGAAAAACATACTTGCCGAAACTACATTAGCTATAACTATGGATTCAGACAGTATTTTTTTTTTTCATAGTGTAGACATTCACTATAAGAAAGAATGTTTAAAATTAAAATTAATAGTTATTTAAGGTTGATTCCTGAAGTCCAATTTTAATGGATGTATTCGTTGTTGTCAGGAATATGTTTGTTAGTAAACACATTCAATTAAAAATTTGATTTGTCTACATTTTTACGTATATTATATAGAAAAGGTGTCGGACCACAGAAAGTATGTTTAATTCACTTTCACTTATTTAAAAAAATAAGGAACAAAAGTTATGCACGTTTGCATGTCCTCAACACGTTGATCTCCGCTGCTATTATCGTTGTATAGCCCGTGTCATCGCGCCGAAAATACGTCCGGTCGACTATGCATCATTATTAGGTATACGGGTTTTTCAGATCATTTTTGTTATGATTCAGTATCAGTTGGGAGTGTTTTAAATGTGTTTTTCTAAAATAATAGAGTAAAAGTGGTAGTTTTATAGAACTTATCAATGCATTTGCTTAGGTGTTAATAATAAGTTATTATCTATTGTCAAACAATTATTAAAAAAAAATATATATTTTTTTAATGAACAAAGTAAACTAGTATTATCTATATTGAACTATAAACAGTCAGACAACAACAATGTTTACAGTAAATATGTTAACCATTTTATTATTTACATAATAATAATAATAATAATGGCATAAAGTGTGCACATTATTATATATTGAAAGTATATTGAGTCGATTAATTATAATATAATATATATAACACTAAAATTAAAATTATAACATTCATTGTTTAGTAAAATAAACATAAAAATCAGTCTGGCAATAACATCAACCATGAACGGTCATTACGCTCTCTTCATTATCTGTTTTTCATACGCTAATATTATATTATTATATTCTGCCATAACGTTTGCGTAATATGGTGACCTAATCGTGTAATAATCGTGTCACAAATAAAACTAATTCAACCTCAATTAAAAAAAAACTGCCGTCTACTTCGCTTTCATCCAAGCCAGAGGATAAGAAATCAAAAATATTCATAACTCCCAACCAGTACTCAGTTCTCAACACACCAAATAACTCAAACGACAACTTACACACAGCCAAACAAGAACTCAAACTCATACTCAAAATATCCCACCAAAATTACCTGCATTTTATATCAAAGGCCTGATTAATTTTTCAAGTTTCACTCCAAACTTGAAGAAAATTATCAATACAACAKAATTGATCTGTCAAACCACACCTCTGTACCTGATCATCCACACTTATTYCTATGAGCATTACAGACTACTCYTTAAATATCTAATTGAGAACAGCATCAGTTTTCATTTATACCAGATGATAAGCGCCCATTATGGGTGGTGATTGGAAATCTCCAACCTTTTACTTCTACTGACGATAAAATTACTTCTCTTTCGGAATTAGGACACCAGGTTACCCACGTTCATAACATTAAACGCTCTTCCTATAAATCACCACTACATCTCTTTTTCATCGACCTCAAAATGCCACCAACATTGACCATTCAAAATTGATTTCCACAAAATCAAGTATGTACTGCATACCAACTATTGGTGGCGAATTGCACATCAATTCCATCGATGTCTATCTTAAGGGCACACTCAGAGTTACTGCAATCACGTACCACGATGCATCAGATGTGTCGATTGTGTCGAAGAACACAGGTCTAACGTATTCACTATGCCACTAGAATCTCCGGTCAGGTGTGCTTTATGCCAAGGTAGTCACTCAGCTAATTACAAAGACTCTAGCGTTCATAAAAAACTTAACTACATACCACCTCGACTTGAAATTTCATTTCTACCTCAACAGCTTATATAAACTTTCCTAAATCCACCTTAAATTTCAATATCGATAAACCTTCATATGCCAAAGCTACTTCCTCCAATTATAACCATATCATAATATAGAAACATTATTTACATATTTTATTACTGAATTCACTGCGATTATAAACCCCCCCCCACTGTTTCTTCTAATAAATTTATTAAATAAAGGTAAATAGTAATTCCATATGGCATATACCGTTGTACGTCCACCATAATATATTGAATCATTTAATTTTATATCCTTATCTAATTATCTAATTATGCTATACTTAGATAATATCTATTGTAAACTATTGTAATAATTGTCAAATTATAACAGCTATATAATGGAAGTTCTAAAAAATAAAAATAAAAAAATAAATAAAACAAAAATATTAGCATAAGAAAAAGTAACGTATACACAAATTAAATAGTCAATAAGCTTTCTTATAAAACAATTAAGTATAATATTAAAATCTAGTGATCTTACATTAGTCAAAAACAATAGCCAATATATATTACAGTGGCGTACGCAAAAATTTGGTATGGGGGGGAGGATGTCATAAACAAAAATATATTTTTTTCAATCTTTATTCTTTATTATTATACCTACAAAAAAAAAAAAAATCAATCAAGGCGGAAATTCATCCTTCTGGCTTTTGCACTAAAAACTTTTGAAGCCACTGGTACACAACTGTTTTTCCAGCATTTGCTTATTTAATTCTTTGTTATTTTTAATACTACGAAACCAGGCTTGACTTAAGTGAAAACGACAACCTACCATTTGACAATTTTTGAAAACTTTCAATACTGCGTTGTGAGCAGATTTTTCAAAATCTAAATGTACCATTTAGAATTGCAATTGTTGTCCATGAAATTTAAAATATAACTTTTTTATTTTCAATCAAACATCAGTATACGATTTTTTTGTTTTAGAGTCCATAAAAACAAATTTAATTGGCACAAAAAATCCATTCAAATATACATATATTGTATACATCTGAAAAAAATCTTTAATCGTAATTTTCAGGTGCCACTAAAAGCGTTATAAATTACTTACCAATTATTTTATAACAGAAAATATTTTCGATAAGCAATTTTAAAACTTCAAATTAGGTACACATTATTTTGATGAACCAAAATCCAATTGTTTGAAAATTAAAAAAAAGCCCATGGGGGATATATCCCCCATCATCTCCCCCCTGCGCCCGCCACTGATATCTAATATCCCTTACATTGTAAGTTCGTCAATGTTATTTTCTTTTAAACAATTAATTGGATAAGTTCGCTCATATACATTATCAGTAGATCACCAGCATGTTACTATTATCTAAACTTTATCTATATATATAATTTATTACTAAAACAAAATAAAATAAAACACGTACACGTGTCATAAATAATTACGAATATAATATAAAATACATGTCAACTTTATTATTTTTATAATTAATTATTTATTATTTTTTTATTATTATTTTTTTTCCTAAATTTCGGAAATAATTTTTACAACAAGGTGGTATAGAAATCTTCTTAAACGCATTCTTAATATTAGATTTTGTATTTTCAAACGTTTTAGCTAAGTTTGCTGTACTAAAAGTATTTGATATGCTTGTCTTTGAATTATGAAAAACCTTTGATACATTTGGATTTGAATTATGAAAAGCCCTTGATATGCTTGCATTTGAATTATGAAAAGCCCTTGATATTCTTGTATTTGAATTATGAAAAGCGGTTGATATCTTGTCTTTTAATTTACATTTAGGCTTTATATATCGATTTCGAGGCCTAATATATGATTTAGAAGCTACAAGGAAATTATGTCCGGTGGCAATTGTATACTTATAACGCCCCACTACAAACTCATATTTATGTACTGGTATTTTATTCCTCAATTTTCTCAACTTTCTTTGAAAACATTTTGGAGTAACAAATTTCAACAGCATTTATTTATAACAGCATTTACTCCAACTGTTTCAGCAATATCTTGCCGGAGTTTTACTGCTTTCCAAGCTAATAGATTAGCCATATCCAAAGGTACTTTCACAATCGTCATACCAATTTGTATGCCCAATTCCTTTCTATATTCAGATTCTTTTTTTCTTTTAGTTTTTTTTACTTCAATGCTCTATAAAAAGTCATAAAAACAGTATGTACATTTTTAATCTACGATTAAGATAAATGAAATAAATATTTTAAAATACTTAATTATGTATAACCTATTATTTTCGTATTGTATTAATTTAAAATTTTGAAGTTGTTAACTTAAAGTTATTTATTGTATTTACGTTAAAACTTTAATCTATATATTTCACGAAAAGCTGTTTAGAAATATTTTTATTATATAGTTTTGAATCATTTTATCTATTTTTTTTTTTTAATTATTTGTTGACTATTTTATTATTAAGTATTATATTTAAATTATTTATATATATATATATATATATTATTTTATCTAAAATACACATATTGCATATTATATTATAATATTGAATTATATTATATATTACAATTATATTTCAAGTCATTAAACAAATTGTGTAAATAGTAAAAAAAATTGTGTAATTTGGACACACGATAAAAAAAAAATGAAAAAAAAAATGAAGCTATTCCAGCAATCGAATACAAAACTTTATGAAAAAAGACCCTGAAGCAGGCTAAAGAAACAATGGATGGATACAGTGCGTCGAGAAGTGATGATATTAGAAATAACAGAATAAGAAGAAAGAATTCAGAATGATCATTGAACAATGACAGTTAAAATTCTTACAAATCTGTAAAGCTTTAATGGCAATCCTATGTACCTTTATGTGTTTTACAAAAATTAATTATAGTTTTAATAATTACAATAATTATTCTATTATAGTTATATATTCTAAGTTACAATATAAACTTACTTGATTGATAAACAATGCTAAAATTAATAGTAAAAGCATCGGAGATAATTTCATTTTTAACATTTTTTGAAGAAATTTTTAAAGTTATATTATTTATTTTCTATATAGTGATATACTTAAATTAAACATGTAAACATTTTTATATGAATATCATACGTTAAAACAAAAGAAAAGTATTCAAAAAAATGTACAGTTTCAAACAACTAATAATTTGGTACACATGCGTAGAACTATGCTTTGTTAAGACTATTATAATACACCTGCAAAACGTTATTAAAAACATTAAATAATTTTTTAATTTCCACAATAACTAAAGTCTACAATTATATTTTTGGCCTAATTGTAAACATTTTACTATTTAAAATATAAATTAAACAATGCATTTTTTAATAAAACAATCGGTATTTTTACTATTACATTTAATGTAGTAGATACGTATCAGTTACATATTATATAAGCGTGGTAATCTCTTATTTATTTGTTTTTTCAATGATTTGACACGAACAATACTTTTATTTTTATTTACTAATACAAAAAAAACTTTGGTATACTTAATGCCAATGGTTCGAAGTATTCAATGTTTTCGTTCGAATACAAAACATTAATAAACCGTAGAAACTTCATAAAAGTAGCTACTCAAACCAATACACTCATAGTATATATAGATGCATCCAATGAAAAAAGTAGTAACTCCATTCTTTTAGTTATTTAGGAGGATCAAAATATAACTTAAAAATGATTTCTAGTAATATTTTTTTTTAAATTCCTATTCATCGAGCCTATATGAGACTATAAATTAATTTTTGAATTTTCAAAAAATATCTTTATTATTCCTAAATATTTTTGGAAAATTTACAACTTTGTTAAGACTTACAATCTTTTTGTTGGATATTTAAAGTCGTACCTCAGCTTGACATTTTTGTCGTAAAATAAAAGGTCTTGACTTACGCCTTTTTGGTGGAATACTGAAAGGATGTTTCTGTATAATCTTTTGAACAGAAACTATAAACTATATATTAAATAAATAATATAAAATACTGCATACAATTGTACAATTTATCATATTTTCAAAACAGTTAAAAAGACACTTTCACAAAATTTTAGTTTTGGTTGATGATTTTTGATTTTGAGAAACTTAGAGATAGCTTTATCGACAATTTCCAGTCAACCGTTGGATTATGGAATGTTCTTTTTCTAATCTTTAAAACCTTTTAATTTAATTTATAAATTAATCATTTTTCTTCCCGATTCTATTATTTATATCCATTTTCACTAAATAAGACTTAAGCGGTAATATTTTAACAATACTTCATTCACTCCAAAACTTATTTTTTACATCCTGTAACCAGTATGTAACCTATACACTGTCCTAAGTTCTATATATTTTGTGGAACTTTTCTTGTTTAAATAATTTGTTAGTTAATTTTTTCTTGTAATATTAAATTATGTGCATTATCACATTTACTTTTGGTTTTAAATCTTGATTTTATATGATCTTTTAAATCTCAATTTTCTACTCATGAATATGTGAAATAGTAAAAAAAAATAATCCTACAACTGGACTAATATTATAACTCAAAGTCAACAACAGATACTATAATTTTGACACTTCTTTAGCATATTTTTAATAATTTCTACTATTTTTTCACTTTTATCATCATTTTGTTTATATTCCATATCTATTTTAATCAAAAATCTAAATGCAATATAAACAGACCTACCATTTTAAATCAAACAAATTTTATTATTTATTATAATATTTTTTAAATTGTCAATTGATTTAGCACCAAACCCACTTACTATATTTTTTAATAATTGACTAAGTAATTCTGTTAACATTGACGTATTTTGTTTAAAGTATCTTAAAAAACTTATTATACTTAAAAATCGTTTAAGTATATCTAATACTGTATAATATTATGTTTCATGTAATAGTTTAGGTGCCAATTTTTCTAATAGTGGTATGGTATACATTTCTTTAATAATAATTTTACTGAAATATATTTGATCTTCTCGTATATATAACCATAGACCTTCTTAGATTTTTCTACTATTCGTAACCTATTAACCCAATCAACTGGTTCATTAACTGATATATCTAATAATTCTTTCTTCTCTATCATATTTAATGTAGTTTTGAACTTGTCTTTTATTTTAATTGGTATTATTCTGATTGCTAATGCTTTTAGTATAAATCCATCTTTTAATTTAATCTTACTAATATCAGAAAAGCCTGTAAATATATCTTCATTTTATTCATAGAACATATTTTTTGCATTCAAGACCCACTTGTATTTTTTTTATTAGGTATATCTATTCTTTTTATAAGACCCAGTACCATACTAGACTTCAAAATTAATATTAGGTTCAATTTTTCGTTAATAACAGCAAATGTAACTCTTATAATTATGTGTTTACTTTTATTCATTATTTTTACAGTTTGAATTTATTTTACGTATTGCCTCCAAACGCATATAATTTAATTTTGTTTTATTTTTAATTGTTTAATTTTATCTATATAATATAACGGCAATGCATAGTACCTGATTTTCTTTTAAATAGTACTTAAACATTTCCAATCATCAAATCTATATACCATGTTTCATTAATGTTTGCAATTTTTGAAATTATTTATAATATCAGTTTTAAAACCATATATTGATAATTGTACTTAATTTTTTTTTTCTAATTTTATATCACTTAATATGATCTCAAAGTTCTACAAAATACTTTAAAATTACCTACATAATGACAACCATTACATTCCTTACCATAATCAGAAAAAGTGCTCGGGCCATGTACTTTCCTACATCTCTGATAAATAAATTATTTCCCATTATTCTCACTGTATTATCAATTACCCTCCTTAAATTGAATATATTTAGTTTTACCTTTTGTACTCCATCTTCTTCCATTGATTTTTCAAATTCCTTTCTGTTTCGTTGTGTTATCTTCACTGCTCGACAAAATAGAAGAGTTTTTACTAGTGATAAATCTGTCTTTGAATGTCTTTAACGCTTTTAGCCCCATCATATTTAACTATTTAAGAGTCTTGCCATTTGTACTTAATTATCTTTTTTGTTGAATATATTTATTTTTATCCCATATCGTGTGTTAGTTATTATCTTTTTTTTACCAATTATTTTTTGATCTTATTTCTACTGTGTATTAACGTTCGTGTTACACAGACTGCGTCATGTTTGTTTATACTGTTATTATATTAACTTCTTTATTTTATTATTTTGTGCATGTTACATTTTAACAACAACTTTTAATATTTATATTTTATTATGTTTTACAAAATCTCATGATTCCGAAAGTTCTACATATTTTTAGGTTATAATTTACAATATCATAAATATGGAAACTTGGCAACATTGTTTTACTGACTTATCACTCATTTATAATTTCATGCCTAATTACTTGGATATGTCACGAAAACCATTGTAAAACCGAGTTTTGTATACACTCAAAGTAAGACAATTTATTGTACATATGAGTGTATGACATATGTACATAATATAACATAACAGTAGCATTATAAACTTATAAATGTATACTACTGTCTACTACCATGGTATGTGGAAATATATGTAAATTAAGCCTAAACTAATACAATATCGATAAATTCGTATTCGTGTTTTACTCTGTACGTTATACAATGTAAAAAAAAAATCATTAACCAATACACACAAATACATTGTTAAGTAGCTATATCACTCTTCTTTACGTTTAACTTTAAGTAAACTACCTACTACTAAAATTTGTTAGTAAATATCTACCTAATAATTAACGGTAATGATCAAAACATATATTCTAGCTTAAAACTATACAGCTACACTTGCTTTTCCGATACTCCATGGTTTATTAAGCATTTATTTTCATTTACTGATAGCTTTCGATTAAATATTATGCTTTTACTTATAGAGTTCCAGAGAAGATAATATTCAAAATAACAATATGAAATTAATAAGAACGTATAGGTATAGGTATTTTAAAGATATAAATACACAAAAACATTTTTTATAATTATTATTTATAAATAAATATTTTTAAATATTTTTTTATTATTTATAAAAACAGGAATAGAAATAAAATAAATAATAGTTATTATTTATTTATTTTTTTTTTTTTGTTTTTGTTATAAATTAATAATATTGTAATATTTATTTGAATATAACAATGAAAAATTAATTATTATTTGTATTATATAACATAGGTTTTTCAATGTTTTGAATTAATATAGAACAGTAGAGAGATAAAAAAATAAATAAATAAATACATTGATAATAATTGATGTTATTAAAGATCCAACTGATCCTAATGGTTAAACATGAAATGGTTTGTTTTATGATTTATCTATGAATATTTTGTCTTGGATTATATGTAGTTCTAACTTATCGATTTGGATAATTTGTTGTTCTAACTGGTTGTTTGTCTTTAATTGTTTGTAACTGGTCGCCTTGCAGGATTTTACCTGTTTTACGTTTAAATTTATTAGCAAACCAATTTTTGTTTATGAAGTTCCATTTTCGATTGAAAATTTTATTTTTTTTAATGCTGGCTATTATTCGTTTAATTTTAAACTTCTCACGACGACGCTTTGATCTTTCCATTTTTCTTAAAGTCTTGTCATATTTGTAATCTTTTATTAGTTCACTTATAGTATATTCTAAGTAATCTGGCGTAATCTTTTTTATTGGTACTTTAGCTAATAACCAGGCAAGTTGAAGAACTAATTTTTTAGGATATCTTGCAATAGACCATACAAAACTAAAAGGCACTTTAATACATGTCCAAACAATTCCTTTCATAGTATAGATTGGTATTTTGATAATTTTAAAACCATTGGTAGTATTCACCTTAAAAAAAATATTTAGTTACAATTTTGCTTACCATTATGCTTAAAATAAAACACGTACACAACCTCAGTAAGTGTTGTAACGGTGTAGCCGTTACCACATAAAAAGGTCCTTTTCAGGACCACCAATCACAACACAGCATATACAAAAACAATACCATCTGAGAGATTTAGCGGCGAATTTAAAACCTTTAGATTCATCATAGATTCTCACCAAGTACGGCGATGGATAGAGGACACAATGAAGAAGATAACAACACCCCATACAGATTTGTAAGTTCAAAATTGATTCCATAATGAAGAAATCCGTACCGACAGTAAGCACAAACACGCACGGCGGCATACTGGTGGTTTACTAGTCGGTACGGATCACAGT
>VUJU01002218.1:0-40574 GCA_009835225.1 Aphis craccivora | reverse complement strand
AAATTTATAACCGTGGTATGCGTGCATTATTGAGCTAGTTAAAAGTGTTAAGACATAACAAAATACCAGTCTAGGTCATAGGTATGTTAACGATAAGTTTTTAATTGAAAAAAAAAATATTATTTGTACATAGTTAAATGTAATTGGACATACCTAGAAAATTGATATTAATATAAATTATGTAATTTATATATATATATATATATATATATAATATCTTAAATTATATTATTATAAATTTTACATTTTTAATATATCAATCTTTAATTACATATTATAAAACAAAATATTTTTTGAATTAGATTTTATTTACATAAAAATTTAATTTTGGATGAATAGTTAATTATATATTATATATGATTAAGAATGTCTGGAGTACATAATAAATTATTAAGTAATATAATATATACTAAGTATACACAGCATTCTTGTAGTAGTTATGTAGTAGTTATACATTAAATTGTAATTAAATGAAATTGTAGTTTAATAAAATTTTAAGAATCACCATTCCTCATAAATTCATTTTGATTTTATATATTCATCAACTGAAAATTCGTTTTAAAAACTGTACTAAACACACACACACACACATGAAAAAATTAAAACATTCAGCGGAAAAACGTAGAATGATAATTTTGACATTTGGATTTCTTTAGGATTATTTACTTCGATAGGTATCGTTTAATAATTTATTTTCTGAAGTATTGTGAGGGTTACAGTTTTTCTAAGTTGATGATCACGAACGCACATGACACAGATATAATTATAGTAGGTGTACTGCTATATTATGTATCACTTATTGTAAATTAACATCACCTTCAGCAGATCGTAGCTGATGTTGAGTTTATTGAGTTTGTGTTAGTGTCTTTCGTAATTTTTTAATTCGATAAAATCTTTGAACAGTGGTAAACGGATTGTTAGCCATTATTTTAAACACGTCTTTGTCATACGAACCTGACAGGTAGAAACAGTTGCTATATCTCGAAACACAATTCCAAGTTGGAATTTTTTTTTTATCTTACTAATATTCTATTGTGTTAACATAATTATTATACAGTCGTTTTTATAATAAAATACGTCAAACAAAAATGTTCAAATTAAAATATTTGAAATAAAAAATTTGATGATAAATAAAAATAATATTTATTTCTTCACTAAGATTATCAGCCAATCAATGTTAAGAACTGCGACAAACCCGTATTGTATAAAAAGTTATAGTCGAGCTGAACCAACATAATATTTTTGATGTATAGTCATACTTTCGTCATAGTTCTATAATGCATCACGCATAATAGACAAAAGCAACGCAGATATCGTTACTCAATCCCCTTAATATCATATGTCATATTATTAAAAATATCAAAACAGATAAAACAATATAACAAAACGTATAATAAGTATGACACATTAAACGTTCAGTAGGCAGAACGCTGCAAGAATTTGAAATAATACCCTTAATATTGTTTTAACGTTTATATACATACACACACAAAATGAAATAAAAACTTATTACAATTATAAATAACGTTATTTGTAAAAGTATTACAACAGTGTTGTACAGATTAGAACCGTGAGATTAGAGATACAATTTTGAATAATCAAAAAATCAATATAAATAATGTCGCATTAGATGAACTATTATTTTATTTAGGCGTGATTTTTTTCTATCTTATAGTAATTATTAATTAAAAATAGATAATTAAAATACAAAGAATAACCAAAAAACATGATATATTTTCTCAAGTTAATTATTTATTTATATAATGTTCAGCATTTATTAATTAGTTAAAAACTTCAGTAATAATAATTATAGTGAAGCTATATATAGAGTTCAAATGATAATTATAATTGAAATGAATTTGGTTAATATATAAACAAAAATAAAAATAAAATATAATAATAATATAATATTATAAAATATTATCATTCAATTTATTTTTAACGTATTCTCAGTTGAAGGTCTTCACTGTAGAAAGGACGTCTTCCATAATGATCACCTATAACACTCGTCGGTACGAACTTAATTTTTAACACCTTCTATAAATTATCCTGTTTGCTATTCTTACAAATTACACAATACATAAAATCAATCGATATATTATTAACACGGGTAATATAATGTATACAATCGCAATTCAATGAATTACGCCACTGGTCGTATGTTAAAAATAAAAGTCTAGCACTACTATCAAAAAGCTAAGCTAGTTAAATCGTTATAAAATTTAGTTTACTTATATTATGCATTTGATTCTATTATCGAATTACAGAGTTTCCATATCTATTCGCGATTAAATAAAATCCGAACTTACTATAATTGAGAATTTCCGATAGTAAAAATCTGAACTATATACAATTTAGTTACTTAACAATGAAAACTTTGAGATATTACATTACAATCATCGTTATCATTATCGGACGATGTTCTTTATTGCGCTTGAAATCCATTTAATAAAAAATTTCAAACAAAGAAAATATTATGTCAAAATGAATTGAATTTTTTTTACAACTGTGAATTGATTTAAATACATAGATAAAGTTAGATACAGATAAAGATAAAGATAAAGTTAGTTATTAGAATTATATTGAATAGAGGTAGTAATATTTCTATTACTATATATATATCGTTATGTGGACTCCACGGATTATATCATATTAATCCGTGGCGATGTTTGATTGCGCATTAATTATTTTTAACCTGCAACAAAATAAACAGTCACTTGTATTTGTATTATTAGGTATATAATTTGTACATAGACTCCCGTGTATTAAATATATATTTAAAATTTAAGTACATCGGGTATATCAAATTACGCATCAAAATTTAGTTAGTAGATAATATCTATACTTTTTTGTGTTTTATGTTCTGAATGATAAATGAATTGATTTTACAATGATGTGTTTTTTTGTGTATTAGAGATGTGATCGTGTCTGAAAACACGAGAAGTAGTCTGAAATATACTTTCATCTTCTAAAATGAAGAGCAGTTTTTGGTAAAAAATTGAATTTAGTTGATGTTTTGAAAGGTCAAACGTAAAAATGTTCTAAAAAAATAGGAAAAATGCGAATTTTTAAACATTCAATTTTTGACAACATTGATTTTGTGTAACTTTAAACAAATAACTTAAATACTTGCAATTTCTATCTTATGTTTATAAAATTATTTTCTATTTATGAAGAAATTTTCAATTTTTATTTTTCTATTTCTTTTTCAGCTTTTATAAGCATGACGTTGATATAAACATTTAAAGTATTTACAATGATTCGTTTTTGAGTTACAGTAATATAAAAAAATCGATTCCGTCGAAAACGGGTTTTGCGTAAAAATTCCAGTTTTCCCGTTATTTGTTTGTTGTTTTTCCCGATTTTTTTAAAAACTGTCGTAGACTTCTTACTTTTGTTCTCCGTAATGCATCAAGGATATTCAATTTGTCATTCTTAAAGTTTTAAATTAAAATATTATTTCGACAAGTTATAGTGCACGCAGACACAAAAAAAACCATCATTGTAGAATCAATACATTCCTAATTACGTTCACAATTTAAAACAGTAAACTAAAAATTAGTGAAATAAAATTAACCTAATATAAAATATGGCGATGGAGTACATACAATCATCGAGAATTTGGATATAATTAATATTTAACTATTAGCAAAATAATATTTCAAATATCTATTGATTTATATTTTATCACTATCGCCGTTTTGGCGTAGAATTTATTATTATACACATGTATTGGAATAAATGATAAGTATATCAGTTTTTTAGATGTAATCTACGGTATTGTATATAATTATTTTTTTTTTTTGTGGGTTTATATATTTTCCATATTGCACAATGTGTAAAATGTGAATTTTATATATATTATGTATGATATTATAAAATGTGCATATTGTACATATTATTATGTTCTGTGGGACTGGGACAATTGTCAATTTGTATATATATAATATTATGTAAAAATTATTCAGTAAAAAACTAAAAAACCACGAAAGCGATTTATACAGTAGAAAAATGCTTTACTTTTCATCGTAAAGGGTTGTTTTTGATAATAAGTCGAATTAAGGTGGTAATTTTGGAGATCGAAAGTGTTGATTAATATAATTTAAGTCATTTCAAAATTTTGAATATTTGACACAAAATTCTACTTACGTAAAGCAAAGTGGTCACATATTAATAAATTTAATTTAATTTAAAGTGTTTTGTTGTTATTAAACGTAACTACTATTAGGAATGTGGGAAATGATTATATTAATGTAAAGTCAGGACTATTATAATTATTTTAAACCTTTTTATACGTATATGAAACTCTATTAATTAAAATCATATAATTCATAATAAATCAGATACCTAAGTTATCGACATTTAGATACCAAATTATTTTTCATAACTTTTTTACCATACTTAATAGTAAAAAAAAAACAATATGATTAAATTTGTGAATAAATAATAAATAAATTCATAGATAGCGCCATGTATTTATATTTTTTATTGTAAATAATAATATGCATACTTAAATCCTATAATTGATATAACATGTTGTGATTTTCAAATAGTGTATAAACTTGTAGAAACTAATTATTTATTATTGTTATTTTTACACATAGCCACATAGATAATAATTCATATTTAGAACAGATGCCATATAGTAGTGTACATATAAAAGGTTTTTACAATTAAAATATTGCAAAACTAATAAATATTTATGAGTTTATGACTTAGGTATTCTAAATAATGTAAAGCATCAAAAGTCTATTTTTTAAAAAAAGTAATTAATTTTATCACATTTACAGTACAATAATATTTTTCATAATATTATATTTTATTAAAAACAAGTATTTGTTCAATGTATTAATTAGTCTAATTATTCATGTTACTTTTTTAGTTTTCTTGTCATTTTCGATGTCGGATTTAACACTATTAGTGGACTTTTGAATAGCTTCTTCGGTCAGCGGAAATGAATTCATTAATAAATTAGTACCATTTTCGATAGCTACTATGGCTTCCTTATTCCATTCATTGATCGTACTTTGAATAATGGTCTTAAAGTTTGAATGGTCGTCAATCATGACGTTCGTTTTGCTCGCCATTAAATCCTCCAAATGATGTTTCATAGCACGAAATGTTTCCAATTTTTGGCAATCAGTAGACTGAAATTTAAACAAACAGTACACATTAAAAGAAACAATCTGTATAATGTACAATACAATACATATTTTTTATTTTATAAATGTGTTACGATCTGACTATCAAGGATCAAGTAGGTATAAATTATTATTAGCAGATATTGAGATATTGGCTTGATTATTTATAACATACATCTAAGACACATTTTAATTATTTATAATTATTTATAGACAACTGAAATTTTCAATTTGTCTGAAAAAATATTTTTGAAGTGTCAATAAAATGTTTTTGGCCTTATCAAAATACTGAAAATTTAATGCAAAGTTCCTCATAAGTTTTTCTTATAGTGATTAAAAAATTATAAGAATACATAGGCACAATTTTTTTTTATTAGCATTTTATGTTCAAATATTGACAAAAATTCGTCAAAATCATGAATATTTGCAAATTATTTTGTAGGTATAATTCATAAAAATGCTTGTATAAATATCTAAGAGTTAAAAATTTAATACAAGATTTTTCATAAGTTTAGCTTACATTAATTATAAAAGAACTTAAATGTTGGTGTATTCAGGCCATTAAAACATAAATCACCTTTTTCACTAACCACTGGAAATTATTTTCTAGGCTGACAAATCATCTCCGTTCAGAATCGTTTTTCGTATACAATGATACCTATCTTTGGATTCAAATGTAACACTCCTATAATATATAATAATGATCCATATGGCACCTTATGTACAACAGAGCGGTACCCACTTACCCACCTTTTTTTTTTTTATTATTGTTTTATATGAACTATACAATCTATACCTTTGATATCAGGTAGACAGAGCTTAAGTCAATTTAATAAACTTTTCAGGATAGCCGTTTGAAAGTTTGGAAATTCATTCATGGTTTATATTAGTATTACAAACACGAATATTATAGAAATAATTTATGTATATTCATAATATTCTATCTACATTTGTGCCTTAAAATTCTTGAATTTATAATTATTTATAGACTTAACTGTACTTATGCCCTTTTGGTTTCACATATTTTGACTTATGTCTTTTTTTCCACGACTTATGCCCTTTTTATTTCACCTAATAGTATTACAATTAAGCACAATAAGTATATTATGTCAAGTAACAACCTATTATATGGTTTATTGTGAATATTATTTCGATATTCCGAGCCAAATTCAAAACGGTAGCGTATGTTCAACGCGCAAAAGTGTCCAGACTCTAGATTAACAATCATTAAATATGATATTTTTAAAAACATTTTATGTAACCTTAGTGTTTTTTGTATTTTGACATTGATGTAGTTAAAATTTGTACATACTTTTAGTTTTTTTTTTTATAGTAGATAAAAAGAATATCTTAAATATCGTAAAATTTCGTTTGTGTGGCAATACGGCGGATCGCAAACTCATTAATTTTACTAAATTATAATTTACAATATACATGATATAACATACATAACATGATAGGTATATTCAATTTTAAATCACTCCGTCGTTTTAAGCACACAAATATATATAGGATTAGTTTGTAAATCTAACTACCTACTTTTACATGTAACATGTGTGACTGCTCAGTCGTCGGCTCTATGACTTCACTCTGCTATTTATCAACTCTCATTATTTCGTTGAATAATCATTTTTTTAACTTCGGATTTTTACCAAAACGTTTTTTATAATGTTGATTATAATAATACACCAACAAACTTAAAATTAAAAAAAAAAATAGAGGTGTGATGTCCTTTAACGAACGTACATTTTTTTATGTCACGGCCTCGTAAGCCGGAGACTACTTCAATATGCGAATGAGACGTTCTCAGGTCCCTTAAGAACAATCTTACTTGGTGACATAGTTATTATGGTTTTTATTTTTATATGATAAGCTATAATATTATAGAATAATAATAAATGATTTACAAAATTAACATTATTTGTAAGTTTTTCTCCGTCCTTGTGCACGGTTATTTAAACGTACATAACTTTGTATTGTATAAGAATAAAACGATTTGTTCGATTTATTGCCACAGCCCGCAGTATATTTATTATTATGATGTAGAGCAGTCTCATTTGTGCATATAATTATAGTTGATCGAGTATAAGGTACACATATACCTATACAACCTACATATTATATACGAAAATAATACCAGGATATGATTTTCGTTGTATTTATATAATAAATAAACTTATGTAACACCGACATTAATAACGCCGTCCACAATATTCCATAATATATTATTATGTAATAAGTACATCCGAAAACCACGTATTAAATATAATAATTCACTTGTAAGAGACATATTTGTTTTCAAGTTTTGAACGTTAGAAATAATCGCTGCAGACTCTTGAAATTCGTCAGTCGTAATTTAGTCTGATCTCTGATATGATCTGCTACGCACGATGCTTGACACGCGAGTGCAACAACGAAATTTCAGTTAAATCTCATGATATTGTGTGAAAATAATAACGAATAGAAATAATGCCATACCTACACAGTCGGTGTTTTTTTTTTTCTTTTTTTACTCGTCATTTGGTGACGATTACAATTAATGAAGTCATACCTACCGCCGTACTATTGTCACTCAGATATACAACTGTAGTGAAATTCTTTTACTTTTCAGTGAGCAGCGCAAAGTCGTTACATTCGCGTCACAAAACAAGATGTTTCAGATCCCTATATAAATGTTTCGGCGGCGATATCTAAACCTATAGTATTATACCCAAGTGAAATGGAATATTATAAAATATAAATAAGTTAATGCGTTTATATTTGTAAGATGGCTAAACCAAGTCGAAAACGTTCAAAAAAAATAATATATAATATAATTGTATACAACATATTGTGAGACGGTTTTCGCCGGTTACACTCGCTTTATCGTACAAATATTTTATAGTATCAACGGACAACACGGACGTAACACAAACATAAATAGTTTATTTAAGACTTAAATTCGCAAACAGTCAATAATATTATAATGTTGTATTATATTATGTAACCGGAAATAATAATTAACGTTATATTATTATTATAACATAAGATCACTGTTGGTTGGGCTGTCGCTTATTTTGTTGTAACTGGGCCTTTTCGACGGCCGCCTTGGCCCGGTCAGCCGTCTCGTTGATGACGTCGGACGCGTACTCAAACACCGCCTTGCCCTCCGTGCCCACGGCCCGGAACAGGCCGTCCAGCGCGCTACTAATCCTCCGGTCGCCGCCCACGTCTTCCCAGTCGTCGCCGCTGATCGTGCGTCGTATGTCGCTCACGGTGGACTGCAGCTTGTGTATGGTCTCGTCCACCACCTTCTTGGCCGCGGCCACGGTGCGTCCCTTGGTCTCCTGCAGTCGTCCCAGCATGTTGTCGCCCGTCGGAAGTTTCTTCTCGGGTGCTCGCAGTCCGCTGCCGCCCGCTTCCGACGTCTGCTTGGCCGAGCCGGGTTGGAGGCGACTGAGCACGGACGCCGCGCTTCCGGCCGCGGATCCGGCCCCGTCGAGCGTCTCGGACGCTTGCTGCTTGACGCTGTCCATCACGCCTGTCACTCGGTCCATCAGTGTCGGCGACGGCGTTGTGCCCTCACCGCCGACGACGGCACCACCACCGCCATCGCCGTCTTCGTCATCGCTCCCGCTGGCCGATGATGTGCCCGTCGCGTTCTAAGGAAAAAACCATAACAGTAGTGCCACAACTACGTTTCGTGAAGTCCGGTGCGAAATATTATTATGGGAACCATCCCACCACCCCCCAAAAATGTATTATCGTTATTCATTACAAATTATTGTTTTTATATTGGGTCGATGACATTTTGATAAATATTTTATACGATACGATTAATCTTGACATGCGAATTTTTTATGTTATTTCAGATTCGGATCGAAGTGATCAAATCTATCATTGAGTGTGAGTGTTTGTGTGTGCATGGTGCGTGCGTGTTTGACTTCACTTTTTGTAACCGTGAAAATGCTTCAATATTCAACTCTGCGAGGGTATAAGGTTTCTGTTAGCAAATTGAACTTATAATTAGTCTTTGGGTACTATGTCGCGATAGCAAAATCGGAAAATCCACATGCATTAAATCACGCGTCACCGAGGAATACGTAGATAAATACAAATTTTATTTTTTTTTTCGTTTTTTCATTTTTACATTTTGTTATTGTTTTAAAAGTAACATTAAAAAAATGTAACACTCTTAAACACTAACATAATAATAAAATTATAAATAAAACAGATGGTATTATTAACTTATATGCTACGAGTGCAGATTGAATCCGATCAAATAGTGTTCAATACGATCACACGAAATAATATAATAAGAGCTCACATGAAGCCTATAAAAATATAGCTTGAAAAATGGTCGAATTTCGTAAAATCTAATATTTGATCATGTTTATCAACGAGGTTACTATATAAGGTAATATTATACCATATAAATAATATACGAGGTATATACATTGCTAACACACTAAAAAGAATAAAAGGAATTTACAAATTAATTCTATCGACGATTGATTATGTTTACTGTTTACCCATACTTTTTTTTTTTACATATTTACAACCTTGATAGAAATTAATATCCATTGAATGGTTTTAAACGATAGTGATATTTTTATATTTTAAATTGTTACGTTTCGTGGCTTAAATATATACTTATAAAAAAAGCCTTGACCAACTAGTAATATTTGTGGTTAAAAATATTTCTGAAAATTAATCAGAAATATTAAAATACTTTATAATAATTTGTGTATGGTAAAAAGCTATAGACTCTATTATTTCACTATTTTTTTAAAACCATAAATAAAATAATAATAATATGAGAGAAATATGCGCTTAAAATGAATAAAATATCGTATAAATCAATATAATAATTTTGCTTTATACCGATTAATTATATCATATTATAATTTAAAAATTTATAACATCATATTGTAGAAATGTAGCTAAAAATATTATTTATTTTTATAGTCATCAGTCAAATTGTATTCGACTCAGACTGCTTATAAGTATTTTATTATAATTTGTCTTTACTTTCATAAAACCGTAGTTTTTTACTTTTGTTGTTTAATTTTAACATTGTATTTTAATAACCAACAAATATTATTTAGTGGTATTGTCGAACTAAGAGTTAATTATATTTAAGTGATCGTAAAAGGAGGAATTGGTCCGCAAATTGATGTGTCTGTCATCGTTATTTCGAATATGATTGTCCTTAATTGAATTTAAACGTGCTATAGGCACAACTACGGAAGTCTATGTTATTCAGTTGTTGCGTATATAAATATAATATAATTTATATTATAATACATACGCAAAAATATATATTTTATACGAATATAACATGATATAGTTGATAAGGATAACGTTATAGCAGAGCCGTCTATATGTTTACAATTTGCGATTTTAGATCAGAAATCGTTTTACGGTCGAATACGTATTTTGTTATCGTTTATAATTCCGAAAATGGATACCTGTCAATACCCCTAACCAATTCCGGCGCCGGGGCCTCATAATGTGGTAATAAAACAAAACATATTTTATAAATAGGTACTTAAGATATCCAACAATTACAATCCGAGTTTGAACTAGAAGTATTTAATAAACATACGTTATATTGTAATTTTTGATATGTATAATGCACAATCGGAATCGAAAGAAAAAATATATATAAAAAAATAGTAAAATATTGTTTCATCCGGATTATTATGTGTGACTGCATACTCGACTCAAACTATAGCTATATATTATGCACGGTGATTCTACTCGTATAAATAAGGTATATAACACGAATAATAAAGTAATTTGAAGTTATGATATTTTTATTTATTTTCTTGCGTGTTCTAGCTTAACAATACGCCGCCAATACAATTTAGTAATAATTTAACATTTTGGTATCAGACAATTGTATATTAAATCGACAGTAATTTAGTCAAACCTTTGCATGTTTGTGTTAGTCGAAAAAAAATCGTTGATTTGAAACATAATTTTCGATAATATCGCCGAGTGTTTGCCGTGTCGGTTATCTTTCATTGTACTTTTTCAATGGACTCTAAACCTTCTGCAGATTTAGACTTTTTTTTAAAGTAGACGATTAGCCATTATTGTAGAAAAAAAAGTATTCAAATATTTTACGTTTCCGTGTAATGGTACTTTTTTTTAAAAAAAAAACAAACAATAATTTAAGCACATGACGTAGCTAATACTATACATAAACAAAAACATTTTTACTTAATACGATTTATTATAATATATGATAACGTCCATGATACGTTGGTCAACGTCCATGATACGTCGTCGTGTGTAAAGGAACATTGCAAACACTTCAACCGTAATGAATGGTTAGGTTCTATTTATACATTTAAAAGGACATACGAGTCATTAAATTATATTATTTTTATTATTATTATATAATACTATCGATAATACTGTTCATGAATCATTTGAGAGGGCTGTCACTTGTCAGTGTGTAACGGGCCAGAGATGTCTGTTCTTATTCATTCTTCCCAAGATGTTCATTCGTTTTCTCGTCAAACGCCTTCTAGCTAGGTTCCTCTTCCTGAAGTCGTTCAACACAGCGTTGTATCCAATTTTTGTTCCCAGAAAGTTTTTCGGTATCACCAGCCTAGGTCGGAAAAGAAAATCAACCGTCCGTTTCCCGATGATAACTGCTTGTTGCAGTAAACTCTGTACCAGCGATGGTCGTTGCATTACCGTCGTATTTTCCACTTGCTGCGAACAATACATATCATAACACAATAACGTGATGAGAATCGCATGTCGCAACAACTGCTGAGCGGCGGCTTTTGAGCCTCCCTTCGAACACTCATCCCTGATCGACTAGACTTAACTTTACATAGTCTTTCCCTACGTATTTACTACAAAACACCGCTGTAAGTTGTATCCGCGCTCGGGCTATAATATAATAAATACGAGTATATTATATTGTATAAATATAAAAATGAACTCGACGATCAGGGATATGAAGAAGTCTGCAAAGAACGTTTTAGGGAACACTAAATTTTCAAAGATTTCAAATGTCAATGATTATTATATAATAGGGTTTCCGAAGTCTATGGATTAGAATGAATTTTATCGCGTTATAGTTTTACACAGTGGCAGTTAACGATCAATTCAAGCTTTGAGAACAAACGATGCAGTTTTTCGTACAGTTGGTTATTACGTAATGAAATTAGTCTATTAAAAATAATCATTATACCTATTCGTTTTATCGTGAAGTTATCACTACTGACCTAATTATATATTGTGTATTTGTGTTAATACTTAAATTATACCGATAACTAAAGTAAGTGAGTAAAATTTGCTCCGAATAAAAAATAATTTTCAAAATCAAAAACCACAAAAACTGTAAGTCTGTAAATTATTAATCTTTTTAAGATCGACTGTTAGATGTAAGTCATAGATACTGTAGGTATCGCTTAAATGAGTATAAATATATTTTTAATAATTTTAAAATTAATTTCAGGAATATAACAACATTAAAAATATTAAATTTCAGGAAAACTATTATTTTATATATAATAACATTCATGTCTTATTTTCCGATAAAATATAAATACAAATTGATGTTTTAATGGAACGAATTAATTATATTAATACCTATCAAATTTGTTTAAATAATTATAGTGTCTAGATATTTTAAACGTTTTGCCGTTATATGTATAATTATGATCGTATATCATTATAAAGTAATTAGTATAATATAGTTAATGTTTTAATTAATATAATTTCCATATATTTTATTCTATGAGTTGTGAAATTCCTGCAAATCTTAACTCTTAGTACATATAAATATGTATAATGTATATATTAACAGGTAAAGTATATTTGATTACATATTATTTGTTTATTTGTTTATAGTACATTTTCAAGGGCGTACTTTGTTACGGTTAACGTAAAGTCCACTAAGAATTTTGTTTTTGTTTAAAGTGAAATTCAATTTTCCATGTTATCTCATGATATAATATTACGATTGCATAATACTGAATTGAAAATTGTAACACTGTAATATGATAATATACAACATATATTTTATACATTTACAATGTACATTCTTACATATTATACATTTTATAGATAAATCATATTTTGTGTACCTTCATAATTAGAGTAAGTAATAAAAATTTTCAATTTGTATTAAATTATAAAAAAATTATAGGTAGATTCAAACATAGAGTTATTACGTTTGTAGTGTACGAGTTTACCTATATTTTATCTACACTAAGTCTCTATACGTATCATTTTGTCACGACTGTCGTATTTCATATGCGTGTCTGTTCTTTGGTGTGTAGCAAGCTATAGTTGACAAAGATAAATTCTCTCTGATAGTATACATTAAACAACATAATAATATATAGTCGTTAAATTTATTATGTTTAACATTTTTATTTTTAATTATAAACATTTTTGCTATACAGTTAAACATTTTGAATGTTTCACAAACATTCACAAATGTTTAGATGCACGAGGGCTTAGAATACTTAGATTAATACTTCTTAAATTCACAATAAGATGTTTGGTTTCCGTTATTAAATTATCAAATTTTCTAATCATGTACTTAAAAATAATGTAATTGATGGTTCATGAATATCACTAGAATGGTTTGATATAAAATTGAATGCATGATAAAATGACTGTGTTCGAAAATAGATATTATTTACTATTCCTGTTTTACCAGGGAAATCGAAAAAACGTATATTTTGTTGGTGTTTATTTAAATCGACGAAAATTATTTTTCTGTTTGTATGTGTTTTTACGAATGTGTACTTAATACAAGAAGGAAAAATATAAAAACTTTGCAGTTTTCCAAGGTAAAACATTGATACTTTATGATCTATTGAGATTTATCTATTAGAGATTTTTTAACTCAAAATATGCAGCTATGATATTAAACCATATAAATATAATAAAAAAAAATTTTTTAATGATAAAAAACGTGTTATTGCGTTGTGTACCTAAATAAATTCAACTGTTTATACATATTAAAAATAAATATTTAATATATAAGTATACGTTATCGATGATCATAATAATCGATGGTAAATAAATATTCTATTAGAGGGCTCTTCAACTTCGAAGTAGATCTACTACATCTAGTCTTATATAACGGGTGGAAAACCATTAAAAATAAAATGTACCTATAATTATTTATTTAATGGTATTTTTGATACACCACCAAAATATTCCGGGACATGAACATATTATGCAGTGCCGTTCAATGAGTTTACTTAAGATGAAACTCACAAAATATGAAAAATTGTAATTTTTATACAACATAAATTGATCAATGCATAAATGAACACAAATATAATGCCATAAATTTCGCGATATAGTTATGTTATGCATATTAGAATTCTAAGAAATAAATTTAATGATTGTATTATGTAGAATTTAATGTAAACTATATCTATATTATAATTGTAATTCGTTTGCATCTTTTCGACATAAAATATTTAATGAGTTGTTCGTAACAAATAATACTATTCCGTCGTAGATAAAGACCGTCGAAAGAGAAAAGTGAGAAAAAATTATGTATGTATAAAGTAATATAGTACTAAAGTAGTAATAGTAGGTATATATAATAGGTGTCATTAAATTTATTGTAATTCTTAGTTGCGCTTACGTGTACCAGGACGGACATAGTTATGGCGATCACCAAGAAACCATTCAGCAAACAACGGGAAGCGATCATAGTTTTTTCTTCTTCTTTGGACGGGAGTAAAAAAAATTTGAATAAAATATTATGTTATTTAATTTACGCTACCTATAACGACCGTGTGTGCGTGTCGACAGAAGACTAAATAAGATCATTCGTTAACCGTGTGTACGGTATTTTACGGATTTCGTTATAATATTTTATACAGATTGCTTTGCGCCTATCGTCATTGGACTATCTGACGGGATTAGATAAAACTCACAGAAAAAAAAAAAACGATTTATCACTATATAATATTTTATTTATAACACGTTGTTTGTTAAACAATGTCCAATTGTTTTGTAGTTTGTACGGCGATTTCAACAGTGGCTGGCATCATATTGATCGTATGAATTGTAATCAATTCTGGTACAATTATACCTATGTATAATGCAATTTGTGGATAAATGTATAGAATTAACTATAATTATTGCACTCTGATCGACAATTTTTTTTCCACATACGCAACAATGTTATTGAAGGCGTACATGAAAAACAATAATATATACCTATAACACGTACATTATCTTATTAATGATTTAAATAATACTGTACGCGTCTATAATATAACATAATATTATATATGTACCATGGGTGCACTAATTGCAATATTGTTTCAAACCTGCATTTACAGTTATAATATTGTTTATCTAATTGTAATTATGTATTATGTTAATTTAATAACATAAACGGACTGCAGTTAATAATAGTATATAGTAACGCAGTACCGAACTTGCGGGTAGGTGTAATATACCTAATAATATTATAGAGTTTAAACCCTAAATAATAAAATAATTATATCGACCCACCAATTTATGAGTATTATTTTCTTTGTACCGAATAGTAAATTGCACATTTTTTGAGTTATTAAAGAAAATGCATGCACTTAAATGAAAAAAAAAACCATTTTAAAAATATTATATTGTCTTACAAATGCGTAATAATAGAGTATTAAATTGTATTGTTCAAATGTTTTGCGCGTGTTGTGTTCTTGGAATTTGTTCGTTGACCTCATTCGATTAAAGACAGACGTTTAGAAAATAATATTATGCATCATTATTCTTTACGGTTAAAAGGTTAAAATATGTTTAGTGGGTCTAAATAGTTGTTTAGATTGACATAGGACGTATATAAACCAATAATTATTGATGTATTTGTTGCAAAATACTAAACATTTATAATAGTACTTTTTTGTTTCTTAACAAGGCATCATTACGTTATTATTTAATGTTATTCGTTTATAGGAAATATAATTATATGGATTATTATATTATTATATTATTATTATTTGAAAATTAATATCAAAGTGACTATTTTATTTATACAGAAGAGTCTTGATGCTGCGACATGTACTTATAGATTATTGTATATCTGAGTTTGATGTAGGTATAGGTATTAGAGCCGAGTTATTGGAATCAATAAATAAAACTTTAATTTTTAATTTTTTTTTTTTTTTTGTATTGCATTATATTACTCAATTATGCCAATATTTTTGCATTATCCAAAGTTTAAAAAAAAAATAAAAATATCGTTGACTGGTGTTTTATAACTTATGTTTCTATCGATTTAATGTATAGTTTTATGGACTCGTATAGTTGCGCTGAATTCTCAGGAACCAATCGGAGTAAATCATAACTATAATTTGTTTGATTGGTTGGGAAGTTGGTGAGTGGTTTTATGATTCGTGGTATTTCGACATGAGCATAGTTTAACAATTATGGTATGGATAAAAAGGCATAATAATTATTATGTCAAATTATGATTATTCATTTTAAACAGTTATTTTTTTCCCAAGAAGATGTAGGTCGACGACACTGAAAGTACTTTATTATAGTTATTAGATTATTACCGAAAACGAATTTGCAGGAACAAGACATGTGGGATTATCGTATTATATTATATTCCAATTAACGAAACCCGACTCGATTCAATAACTATATTATTTATTAAACTACTTTACGTCATATAAAAACAACATAATTTAAATCGATTCATTTGGTGTTTAAATTATGTAATAATAATATACATTTACAATTATTATAATAAAACTTATGTATATAGGTATATTAAAAAAATATACTCCAAATTAGTGGATTTTTAAATTTAAATAGTCATCTGTTAACCTTCTTGTTCTGTATACCTATATGAATAATAATATTTAGTATAATTTACCAAATGAGTTGTATGTTAAATTTAATTGTTTATTCAGACTTGGAGGACATAATATACCTAGTATGCTCTATTATGAACATACACGCATTATTAAAAGGTCTGTGTCGAAATATAAAAACTCATTTAAAATAAATAGACACAAATATGTAAATATATATTTTGTTGAAAAAACCATGTGCTATTAAATCAAATCTGAATAATTATTTATTTTTTAACACAAAATACAGAGTAATTTTAATAATATATTGACGATATTAACAGTAATAATGTTGTCGTCTTATGCATTATCGTGCTAATATAATACGTTTAAATGTACTGGAAGTTATAAAGGTAAAAATAGAAAACCGCAGAACGCGTTACACATAATTACAAAACAAACCGACTTTCTAAATGACGGACAAAACATATTGTCACGGATTTTCGAGGAAGCTCACGCAACATATTATGGGTTACTGTTATTAGAACATGAAAAAAAGTAATGTATATATATATAATAATAATATTATTGTACGATACGATATTATGATGTTATTATCATAATGTATGCGTAGTGTGATTGGAGAGCTGACGGTGTCGTTGATAACTGCGTTGCAGGTGATCAGTTGAAGTTTTCGGATTTCATGAAGTTTTGGGTCTTGTCGATAACGGCGTCCTTGGCGTCCTTGGCGGCGTTCTTGACGTGCTCTTCCGACGACGATTCCGGACTCCTGGGAGCGTTCTCCTCGGAGTTTCCGTTCTTGATCGAGTCGTAAGAGTGCTTGATCTTGTCAATGGCGCCGTTCACCAGCTTCTTGGTTCCGGCAACCGCCTCCTTGCGTTTCTCGTCCAGTTTGTCCAGCGCTTCTGACGCTCCCTCCTTGACGCTGCTCACGAATCCCTTGAATTTGTCCTTAAACGTGCTGGGCGTCACGGTGGTCTCCGCGTTCGTGTCCTTGTCGACGTACCCGACAGTCTGCTGGTGCACGTCCTCGTTTTGCTGATGCTGTTGACTGTTATCGGATGCTGCCAACTACACAAAACAATACAAAACAACCTCATAGATACACTTGCAATTATATTATACTATATAATATAAATGACTTTGATGTTACGGAAATGGT
Organism: Aphis craccivora; assembly: GCA_009835225.1. Taxonomy (NCBI): domain Eukaryota; kingdom Metazoa; phylum Arthropoda; class Insecta; order Hemiptera; family Aphididae; genus Aphis; species Aphis craccivora. Next base: position 22,470 of record VUJU01002218.1, on the reverse strand, counting down.
GTACGTCGTACACGTTATAGGTAATCATTAAATCGTTATTATTAGGCATGGGATTTCGATGCACACTGTGTTGTTTTCCGAAGCCAGCCAGGAGTGCTTGTTTTACAACATAATATAAACCTTTCGTACATTTTTAGATAAGAATAAAGTCTTTATTAAGAAGATATTTATTATAGAATTTCAAGTTCTTTGTATTTCAAAGTTTTTTCTTAAAGGAGTACCTATTCAAATTTATACGTTTTTTTAACTGGACCCGTGCAACGTAAAAATCAATAACATGAAAATAAAGATATATTTTTTTAGATGTCTACGAAGATAATTTGAAGTTATTGAAGTCCTGGAAAACTTTTTTTTAGATTGAAAAATATATTTTTTGTTTTAAAATTTATTTAAAAAATAAGATTATTTTATTTGTGTAATATATAATATTTTTAAAGATTCTTAGACGTTATAAAATAATTTTGAATAAAATATATTAATAATTATTGACTATTGTTAGATTAACACATCACATTGGTTGAAAAAATTTCAAGAAAATGTAGAATATTTTCTATTTCTTAAATTGGGGATAATTATTGAATAAATAATAAATAGACATAATTTAAAGGTGACATAATTAAGTTGTATGTCTGGGAAAGGAAAAATTCCAAGTACAGCTCTGTATACGTATTACATATTAGTATATTATGCACATGCCACATGATTATTAATTATTATAGTTTATAATTTATACACATGTTTATAGACAGAAATTGTAGTAGGTATAGTGTTCAATATAAGTGCTGAAAAAATAAACACAACAAGATCATATGATATCATGATGAAGATGAAATTAATCGATGTGGTTTTCTCAAGACCCAAGTGCATGATTTTAGAGTATGAAGTGCGATATAATTACAGTGAAGGTTTTTTTAGTGTTATTATAATTTATATATTAAGTGGGTCACGAATTGAATCTCAACAGTTATAAAGACGTTGTTAGTCTTGTTCGACAAGTATGAAAAATTAAAAACTGAATATCGTCGATAATACGATTCAGAATAATGATCGTATGCGCGGTTTAATAATAATATTTGGAGTACAGGGACAGTGTTATACTTTATGTTATATTGCATACATGGAGTCTTAAACTTCTTTTCTGGTTCTAATAAAAAGTTAGAGTCTTAAAATTCCACTACGTTTTGAACTGAAAACTCGTATAATTAAACTTACATATTATATTATAGTTCGTTTTGTTTCATATCAATATTGTTTACTCAGTTACGTTATTATAAATTATTGTTTATAATAATATTATGTGTAATGCACTAATGTATGGTAAAATATTATAATATTATTTACGTATTATTTATATTCAGACAGAGAAAATACGAATTAATCTACACACAATTTACGTATTGAGTGGCTCATAGTGTTTTTAATGGATGATTAAAAGTGATTATTATTATTTATTACATAATATTATTATATCGTTGATAAAGTAAAACGTATGAAATACTATAGGTACCTAATCATTTTTACGCAGTATCAAATTTCTAACATTAAATTAGTATTTCGATATTAGTATATAATGAACGAACGAGCCAATTGAGTTAGAAAATAATGTACTTTACATTCACTAACACACTTTATGTAACACTCGTGTATAAATAATTATATAGGTAGCAAATAATAATAATGTGTTTTTGTGAATTGTATTTTTTTTTTTTATTATAGATTCATTAATGAAAAGAAATAAATTAGCACACACATTTCTAAGATAAGCACTAAATTATATTCATTATGACTTCTTATAAATCGTAGCTGTTTTATAGGTTACTATACTACCTAAACTATATTCTTTTGAACATATTCGAGTTAATTTAAATGATTTAATATCACTAATATAATATGAACACATCACTCAATCACGCATGATTCATAACATATATTTAAATACGTCGTTGAAATAACATTGGTCATATTATTGTTATCACGGACACTAATACTAAAAATTCACACTACACTCTACACAGTTCACACTCGTTATAGTTATAATAAATTATGTGGTTTTGTATACAAAGACAACAACAACAACAACAATAAAAAACATTTCCATAAAATCCGACTGGATATCGATTTTATTGACAACTTTCGATTTACAGAGAAACTTACTATTAAGATATTACTATATTTAATATACTTATAAACATCGATCGTTGTACAACCGTACACTGTAAGAATCGGTGCACATGCAATTTTTAAAAATACAAAACCTTTAACCTATATTTTATCATAGATATACCTATAACCTAACCTATCGTATATAATATACATATTAAAAGCAGTGTTATTGAAAATCGTTCGTATCATATCGTTTTCCGGTCGAAATTGATATTAATGTTGGTCGGCTCATTTCGATTTCGGATGTTTCACCGCGTAATCGTCGAATGCTTTGATGGCTTCCTGTTTGGTCAGATCGTCTGGATTGGTGGTCTTGGTCGAGCTGAACGTGTTCTTCAGTTTGCTGAACGCTCCGGTAAAGAAGTTGCTCAGCTGCGACTCGACCTTTTTGGTGTTTTCCGACTCTTTGACCGCTTCCTGCACTTTGTTGTACGTTTCCGACGCGGTCTGCTTGAACGAATTCACGAACTCGGTCATCTTGCCCTTAGCCGCCTCCTGCAGACTATCCAACGTCTGTTGTGGTTGTTGCGTGTCCGCCGCGCGGCCGCACTAAATAATCAAAACAAACCAGACGTCTTTTTTTGGTTTTTTTTTTTTTTTTCAAATTTATTCAACGTAACCCCACCCTCTCATTTATATTCCGGGCACGTATATAATATTGTGACTCTTGTAATTAATATAATAATTGTGTATTGTGTTGTAGGTGTATAATAATATGTAGTTAAATCACTGCAGATACTCGCATGATATAATAATCGTTAAGTTTAATATGCGTAAAACTACGAAGTCTCATTTATCTATCGTATAACTTACTATAATATTATCTATATGATTATAATTATTACGTAATTACGCGACGCACGACAGGATTTTTGCTTTTGCAGACATCATCGCATTACCGCCGCCGCCGCGTGCGAGATTTCGGTCATCGCGATTTTTCGGCGCATGGCTTATCGCGTCGTGTCTCGAATTTGTCGTTATATTCGATATGAACGCATTTTAATAATCTCACCGGAGTATATATTCATATTGAATTATATTATTTAAATCGACGTATAAAATATTATATTGAATTGTAATATTATGGTGAATATGTTAAACAATAACGATCTCCTCGCCATGTACACCTATATACTATTACATTTCGACACGTCTTATTAAATTCGAGTGTGCCGAATAATCGAAAACGAAAAAGGAACCAATACCTACTGAAGAAACATTTTTTTTTTTTTTTGTATTTTTAATAGTGTTATACAACACGTTAGCATCCATTGTTTTGTACGGTACGTCAAAAGTCTCACGACACTCGACCGCATTTTATACATAAAAGCATTATTATTTTGTTATTTAATCGTCATACTGATATTGTGATTAATTTATTAGAATAATTATTGTTGTTATTGATTATTGTTTTACTTGGTTACAAATTCACAGTAATAGCTGTTCGTTTGTTCTACTCACATTACACGGCATACATAAATTTATATTACATAATCATTATACTCCAGCCCCTCGAACACTTTAATTTGCATTTGATTTACGAAACATGATTATGATAAAAATATCTTGTTTGATACCAAAATTTAATCGTGTTTGAGTAAATATTTTTCCCCTAAATAACAATATTTAAAAATTCATTGCTCTCTTTATATCGCACTGTATATACCGAGTAGTTAAATGTAATTAAAATATTAATTTTTATTTGTTAAATCGCTAGACTACAACGTAGTGTAATATCAAATAATAGTTTAATTTAAAAAGGGTGATAGGTGGGAGTGAATCCCAAAATATTTCTATTCTAAAAACAATATAAATAGGCCAGAGGATCTGGAGAAGTTTTTGGAAAATTGAACCTGAAAAAGCCCCTACTACTAAAGTTATTGGTAAATATTGTTTTTTATTAGCTATAATACGTAATTTTATAAATTTCTGCGATTATCTTTATGTTATATTATTATACATCTATACATCCTAAAGTCATATGAAATCACATACACAATGTACCTTTATAGAACTTATGGATTCGATTGTATTGAAATGTAGCGTGTTTTTCATAACTATGAAATATGAAAATATGTTGGATAAAGTATACAAATTAATCTATTTTTAGATGTCCAGTTTAAATTATTAATTAGATATATAATATTGTAAGATACCAAAATATGGAACTCACTTTCAGTTTTATTGGCGTCTTACTGTTTAATTTTTTCATTATCAACGTAATATTAAAACGAATACAATTTTTATTATCGATACCTATTGATCAGAATTCACTCTAAACTAATAGTGGGTTTTTGGATTCATGCAAATTTGAAAATTTGCAATTATTTTGGTTAAAGTTTATATTATGTACAATGTAGTACAATTCATAAAATCAATTTAAGTTCATGCACAATGCAAAACAATGTAAACAATTTTCGAGATCGGAGCAATTTCAATTTGAAGATTTATAATGCCGTACAATTTGTTTACGATATATACTTCTATACTTAATATGGCAATTTCAGCGATCACGTTGTCGTTGATTTTTGGTTTGTTTTATATGCAGCAAACGAATTAATTCCAAACGATTTACTATGCGCCGTCCCGAGTATTATTATAATAAACCGGCTCATCGAAATATTTTGCAAATCTCGCCGCATCTGTACATCGTTTATTTCAATGTATAATTCATAAATGACAAATTTTGACTTTTTTCGCAGATGATAAAATTATGAATAGAGATAAATCGCAGTCACCGTCGCCCGTCGACTGACATATTTAATGTTTTGCTTCATTGTTTAAATCGTTGGACCAAAATATAGCCGAATACAAATTATGTAGAGGTATATTATTAGTTTCGTTTTATTTGGTTACTATAATATACATTTGACTGATTTGGGAATTTGGAGTTGAATTAACATTATTTTGATATGGATGGTCAATCTTCCATTCTTGATAGTCATACAATATATATTACACATAGCCATATATATAAGTAGCCATAATACTACGGTTATAGATAAAAAAATTATTTTATTATTTGCTATAATTTTTTAGTATTTCCGTAATTATTCTCTAAACCTCTCAATCTGATTTCTAACACGGGTATTATCAGTTAATTTGATTTATGCACGTAATTGAAAAATATGTAAAATTTAAGGTATTTCGAAGTAGGTGGATACCGGTACATGCATTTTGTGGAAGAATTATTTGGGTTAAAAATTCGTGATTGTTTTACAACTTTTTAAATCATGTAAGTAATAAAAGTTATTTTACTTATCAAAGAATGCAGTGATTATATGTGTTATGTATATACAAAAAAGGATATTAAATATTTGTATATGTGTTATATTTGTATATTACAGAAATAGTGAAAAACATAGATAAACACGCTATAATAGCTGTTAGTAATGATAAATTATAGGCGTGTACTCGTAATTTATGTATACAAAATATCATCTAATAAATGACGATCATTAAAATATTTAAATGTGTCATAAAATTATGATTTTTTTTATCGACAACGATAAATTTACTTTTGATACCATCACAAGTTGTCTTAATAGAAATCCTGATAGTATACTCACGGGTTTTAAATTAAATGTATATAAAAAACATGCTATGTACCTACTTTGTTTGATGGACGATGGCCATCAGATTATTGTTATAAATTGACCACTTCTGTTACTGTATCATGCGTGTTATCATATTTAATTTATGAATATTTTATTAGTAGTTAATAAATAGTATGGTATTATAAATAAAGCTTCTATAAGTACAATGGAATTATATTTTGTAAATGGTTCTTATGATTTTATAAGAATTTAGAGTTCGAACCACAATATTAATTTCCAATCTGCAGTTGAGAAATTTAATGTACATAATATGAAGTATGGCATATGAGACTTAACAAAGTGATATTGTAACACTAAAAAATTATTTTTATAAGAAAAAATTACGTAAAATATTACAACTATAATAGGTACCTTTTTTGTTACGCGCGAGGTAATAATACTAAAAAGCCTCGTATATACTATGTATTTAGCATAGTTGACAAAAATGTACACGAAATTTGATTGCCGTCTATCAACACTCGTATTTTATTTATCTATTATCGTGTTTAGTATAATTTTTGAATAAGAGAAAAAGTAAAATTAACCGTCATAAATATTTATTATAAAATCATCTCGTTGAAACATTGTTCTATTGTGAAAAATCGAATGGCAAGGTCGAAAAATTTAAATAAATTATCGTTGGATATATTATAAATTATTTAATGATTGGTCAAAGTAATAATTTATTTAATGGTTGAATTTACACAGTAAACTTTTAATAAAAACCGTTTCATAATATTATGTTAGAATCTATTTTACTAATGAAATATAATATGTTGTATTTAAAGCTTATAAATTATTCGTCCAACAAATGAAAATACCTATTAATTGGCTGATTACGATTATTATTATTATTTTAAACCCATACAATAAGTAATATAGCTGATACAATAAGAACGTGCGATAATAGTCATATTTAAAGTAATAATAATTATCATGGTCATACAATCTAATAAATACGATAAAGTTTATTTGGCCTAACTCATAATATAATACAAATAGTGCCTATATAATAATAGTATCACGAACTGAATAAAATTATGTGCGTGTATTGTAAGTTGGGTACCTATAAATTATATATTTATAATAATCATAATTAATAGATAATATTTAAATTAATATTCTTACAAAAAAAAGATTGCATATTTTAGTTTAAAAAGATTACATTTTAATGAGTTTAGGTATAAGTAGATAGATTTTATAATTGTTGATTCGAAAATAATGCACACCTCGTTTTACACATATATTATTAACACATGCGAGTAGAAATTAAAAAAAAAATGGCCTTTTTGTATGGTTTGAAGCCGAAAGAAATAAATAGAACTGACAAAAAAAAAAAAACTTAAAATTAAATCTATTTGATCGATAAAATAATAATAATAACGACCAGATCGTCTTCGTGCAACAGTAATGTTTGCTCATAAACAGACGAGGTTGTGTATGATGGCAGCTCGTCGTTCGTCTAACATTGTTTTATGTATGTTAAACGAACACAAATAATAAATAATGCCATAAATTGTACAATATTATTATTCAATGAAATTCGAAAAAAAAATTGAATATTATGGTAAAATTATGTATAGGTAGAATTTAATATTATTGTATATACGCAGGATTTAAAGTTTATTCGCGTATTTGCACAACGGGCACCTATACCTATATAATATATGTAGTGCATCACAATAAAAAATATCGTCTTCAACCATACAAAATGACCATTGGCAGAATATAATAGCAAACGGATATAAAACACAACATTATGTACGTTTGTGGAACTGTTACAAAACATTATTATATATATATATAGGTGCGCATTAAATAATTATTATTCGTTCGTCGATAAAACGAAACATTGTATTATTATAATCGTGCACTGCAATAATAATGTGTTGATAGTTATGGCGCTAATGTAGTAGGAATAATATTCTATATATTATTATGGTTCGCGGTATAATATGCATTTCCATTTTCATCATAATACTCACGTCAAAAACGAGGCACACCAGTGCCGTGACGACGAGGGCTTTGATCGTGAACTTTGCCATTATTTCGATTGTTGAAAACGGCTGTATAATAATGAGACGATGAAAAAAAAAAATTAAAACTGTCGCTGTGCAGTCTCGAACGTTAATAAACACACACACGTATGTACGTCTCGGAAGCAGCAGAATACACTACTACGATTAATTGCGAGCCGAGGACGGATATTATGTGGGTTAGCGAGAGGGGCGCGTGCGGTGCGTGCGTGCGTTAGAGATGTGCTTGTGTGTTAGAGTCGGTTTATATTATGTGTGTGTGTGTTAGAGTTATATTGTGAATGTTTGTGTGTTTTTCTGAACCCTAACACTAGGATCACGGCGGTCACGCGATTAGATATCGACACATGAGTATAAGACTATAACGCATAAATCGCCCGCCAGCGTCGTTCGGTAAAGTTTGCTCGCGTTATAGACCGTAGGCGTTGAAAATAAAAAAAAAAAAAATCACAGCACTACAATAAAAAATTAATAACAATAACACGACAGTTAATATTATTATAGTAACGAACCCTGTATAGCTATTGTGTGCGAGCGGCGGAAGAGAATGTGTTTTTTTTTTTTTTATACGATTTTCGTTTGTATAATAATATAATCTCTGCCTATATATATATATATTATATTTATATTACAATATAATATAATATATTGTGTGTTTGTATTTCATTTGATTGGTTAAACCTTGAACGGCGGCGGCCGGTATAAGGATAAAATGTTATTTGTGTGTAAAAAAATGGTGTCTGAGCGATATTATCATCTACGTATATACACGTCCGTTTGCTGTTCGAATATTACACTAATGTAATATTATTAATGACTCATCGTGTAATTTATTAATTTGAATTTGGAAGGTCTCTCGTTAGCGCTATACACACACAACAAATGCACCGCTATTCCAGTTCCCATTATTCTTTCGCCTTTTGTGTTGGTCTTCATCGGCGTTCTGATTCTAAAACAATGATCGTTTATCATTACACGAAAACAGGCCAACGTATGTAAAGGTGATGCATATACGTTTGCGTACAAATTGTCTGAGAAGAGTCGAAGGCCTCTGTCGGAATCTCGAGTAATACAAGTCTTATACTACCTAATCACAGTCACGTGTATAGAGGCCCAGCATACGTGTAAAAATATATTATATGACTATAGGAATTATAATATGCTATTTAAAATAGCAATTTTTTACTTTTTACTATTTTTGTTTTTATCATTATTGAAGTATTCTAAAATAATATCCAATAAAAGTATACGTACTTTGTACCTATTTTAAAATAATCAATAAGATTACAAATATTTTTCAAACTATATCATTATACCTAAAATAATACCATCTAATTTTAAAATATATATGTATAGATAGATCGATATAAGTTATTCTTTGTGATATAAATCCTACACACTATCTATGTATATTGTATATCATAATACAATATTATTATTATGTAATTTTTTATTTTTATTTTTTTTATGAGTCCGAATGTTATTGAATTGTGTACTAAAATAGTGTGCTCAATAAAACTATGAGCTGTTGATAATGGACTTTAGCCAGCGTAACGAGCAACGATTTTAGGTATTATTTTTCTATGTGTTAAAAAAATAGTTGCAACTATTTAACATGCTAAAGTTTCAAAAGTTCAACTTAACTACACGAAACAAAATTATAAATTTGTACGTGCTTTTATTTATAATTATGTACAGTGTATACCGTTGCGTCATGAGTTCAGAATATGGTACATCGATAAAGTTTTTATTCTTTTATTTTTATCGATTTGATAGATTTTGATATGTTATAAATATGATTAAATAAGCAAAAGTATAGATATTAATATATTATAATAATATTTCATACTGCTGTGGATATGGCTAATGTCCTAACGGCTTATCTACTAATCACTGATAACGAATTTGAAAAATTAACGACGATGAGATCACATGACCTAATCACACAGCAAAAGCAACATATTATTACATATTTAATAAAAATAATATTGTACTGACAATTTTTCTGATTCTATAAGTACTTCGTTACTAGACAATAATTTATCATAGAGTTTGACATCATTTTTATTTTAACAATCGATTTTACAGGCTTAGTATTCTAATTTATTCATGGCTTCGTGCGTTAATGTCTCTCGAAAACATAATAATAGTACCTATACTATATATACACCATTATACTAGTAAGTATATAAACATATAATAATATATTATTACCTAGTATGTATTATTTCTTTATAATGCCATTTAATAATCTATGTTTTATGATATTTTTTATATTCTCTTTTTATATTTAAACTGTTATTCGATAACTAGTTGTTGGTTCAGTTTAAATACCTTTTTACATCAAAACGTTAATATAGACCATGAAAATTTGACTAATGATTTTTTTTTCATTAACAATAAAAGATGACATTTCAGTTTTATTGTAATAACACAAGCTCATTGACTCAAGTTGAACCATATTTTTTTTCGTATTCAACTTTATGATTGTTATTAATAAAGCGGTCATTTTGCAATCTCTAAATAATCGTTTTAAATAAATCATAATAGACTAATGGCTCACCCATCAATGCACATTCACACAAAAGGTACTCACGTTTTACTGTATTATACAGTGTAACCTATTATTATCGTGACGCAGTGCTCATAAATTGATGAGTACCTAAACGAGTAAACACACATGCATTTTTGTTATCACTTAAATTTTAAAAATATTATATGACAACCTTTCATATATTTTTCAGATTAAATACTTATTTTCTATAATATGTATACATTATTTATACATAATAATATCATCTATTGTTATGACTTATGACCGTTATGATTCGTCGTGCTGATCTACCATTATTATTAAGGGGGTTCTTAATGATGAGAAAAATGTATGAGGTATATTAACTCAGTTATCTATAATGTCGGTTATTTAAATTAAAAATAATAAACATAAATCTGTACACCTATAAGTTACGTTACGTAACGTTTAATATAATTTCTTAAATTGTCATCATGAATGTGTCATTTATACGTTACTTCTTTTTTCTATAGATCTATACACGAATTTCACCATCAAATTGAATATTATATATTGAGAATATTTGTACTACTAAATTTATATAGGTATTTTATTTACTAATAAGAGTATAATATTAAGCTTTCCATTAATATTCGTTTCGGTTTTCAAGGATCTCGATTCATCTTTTTGGTCATTAGTTCAAAATCTGATGATCATTTATTAATGCCAACTCATACTTAAACGTCATAATTTATTGACTAGCTTATTAAGCAACGTTCAACTTATCTCCTGTATAATGGCTCTTAAATGGTAAATAATTATAAACCAAATAGGATTAATGGAACGCATAACTCGTTTATTGAGTATAAAATATGATTATACATGAGACATGACGCATAATTATTTATATGGTCATAGACCATAGTGAAATAAAAAAGTCAATTAACGATTATATAGGATAATTATTAAGAATTAGATATTTAGTAGTCTCTATCTAACTAATTATTTGTTATTATAACAGTGTTTTAATAATAAGAAATAAGACTAAAGACTGATTTATTGAAATGATCGCAAAAATATTGTGAAAAATAATATATAATGATTTAGTTACTATATACGTAGGTACATATGCATTTGTTATCATTTAAAAACACTAGTTTTTCTAATTAAACAAAAAATATATAATACCTATAGTACATCTTATTTGGTCCATTGACAACTTACGAGTGTTTACTGATCCGATGAATTTAAAATTATAAAATAACGAAACACGGTCGTTTATGAATAATTTTGGTTACAATTATAAACTATAAACCTGGCAATTCTATAATTACCACACAACTATTTACGTGGTATTGGATCGCGTTAGTTGTGTATGACCTTTTTTAGTGCTACAATTAAATGTGGATTTTAAACAAAAGAAATTAGATTTCCCTTGATTGTTCCAAGGTTATTGAAACACATTCAAATTGTAATTATATATCTATAAAATATTATGCATGTAATTGTTTAGATTTTAGATAGAAACTCTAGAGTTTGAATAGAAATATTTTGATTTTCACACATTTCTATAGTGATGTACATAATATTTAAAATGCAAATGAATTGTGCTTTATTTTTGGAAATATATTAACAAATTATTTTACAAATACCTATAGAATTCATTATAATGTTTTTCAAAACCTATTATTTTTAGGAAAAAAATGTATGTTAAACTTTCAATAAAGCATGACATTATATTGTAGTTTTAACCGAACTTAACATAAATTAAATGTAACAATACATAATATATTGATACATAGCTGTCAGGTTATTTATTTATATTATATTTAATGTTATGTATTATGTAGGTAAAATATTGTAAAGAAACAATGAATATATTATGGAAGTACAATTGTACAAATCATATTATTAAACACGTTAATGAAAATCGTAACACAACTCAATTTATTTAATTAACGCACTTGCAGATTTAGTACTTCAAGTTGGTGTATATAATTATACCGATAGTATTAAATCATGTATATATATATACATTTATATTTAGGTACCTACCTAATATTAAATATTAACTAATTTTATACCTGTATGATCATATCATATTTTTAGTATCAGAAATGTTTAGACGATTTATGCAAAGTGCGTTGTTGAACTACACATAAAATAAAAAAACTCAAAAAATATCATATTGGTATAATATTCGTTTTTTTTTGGGAGGGAGAAGGGGAGTCCTGTTGTACATTTATTAATTGACTAATATTTTGGAAATCTTATAATTTCTATTATTGCACTTTTGCGTGGTTTATAGTATATATTAATGTGGTAATATCCAATACTAAACAAGCATCAACCAATACAAATACGTTATATTACACTATTACAGTATACGAGTACAGTATATAGTGCAGTCTATCTTCTAGATAATAATGTATAATAAACTAGTGTACAAGATATTGATAAAAATATGTAATGAGGTTAATGACGCATTGAGAACATTAATAGTATTAATTGAATAGATTTAAAGACCATTCTCTTTGATTTAAAAAACTAAAACCATTCTTTAATATGAGTCAATTTTAGTCAAATAGTCAGAGTAAATATGGTCGGTCGCACACTATCTTAATACTTATTTATTCCTATCTATATAATAATACATTCATAATATCACTTATTGTATTAATATTAGTATTATTAATTTAATTAATTATTACATTATTATTTTTAATTTGACGTGTAAATTTAATTCTAATATTAAAATCATTATTATTTATTACATTATATTATAATATATTATTTTATATATATATATAAATATATATCGATTTTGTTATTATTGTAGACGAGAAATAATTTTCCTACATCATTATTTTGTAATTATAAAAAGAAAAAGACAACAGCAAATCTACATAGATATTTTTAGCAATATACCTATGAAACAAAAATATTTTATAATAATTAAATTTAAAAAAGGTAGACAAGTGGGTACCAATCTGGCATTTTGCTGTACCAATATTAAGCGTCGGGTGGGTAAGTTTATGGAAGTTTAAAATTTTAATAAAATATTGTGTATAAAAAACGATTATGAGCAGAGACGGTTTGTTAGAGTGTCAGTCTATTCTATTTTTTCCGAAAAGATTGCATTTATTATATTATTATTTAATTTTTATAATAGTTATGTATATCATGTATAATAGATTATGATATAAACTTATATAAATCAAAATTTAAAAATGTCTTTTAGAAAATACCGTAAAATAGTCAACATCGATTCATAGTATAAATGGGAATATCTTATATTAAATCAAAACTTTTATAGCGTATAGTAAAATTCATAATAATATAATATACGTAAAAGTTTTGAATCCTTATTGTAAATTATTCATCGTTCAAATTTATGCATTTTTTATATAAATTTGAACTCCAAACGAATAAAAAATAAATTGTGCCCGTGTATTTTAAATAACTTTTGCAGATGTAAGAATAACTTAATGTGTAGGATCATATAATACATTTTTTTAATATTGTTGACCATTGAATATTTTTTTATTGACATTTATAGAAAAACAAAAACAAAAAAAATAATAATAATTAAAGATTTCAGTTCTCTATAAGTAGTGCAAAGAAAATTAAAATATTTAAAAAATGATATCATAATGTATAGGAAATGATTAAAAACAACTCGTAAAACTTTTACATTTCTGCAGTTTTTCATTTCTGAATTACAACAAAATAAATAAATCAATTTAATCAAAATCTGGTTAAGTTTTTGTTCATTTTTCAAGATTATAAAAATTTTATCTATATAAGAATTACAATCTATTTTAAATACAAATTGTGGTCCAATTTTCTAACCAAAACCACTCTTAAAGTTTTAAATCAAAGTATTTTATCGACTATTAACCATGTACCTATAGCAACAATAATATTATAAAATCAATATATTCATCGTTCCGCTCAAAATCTAAAACATAGAAAATGTTAATGTAATATATAATTTTATTATTATTAATTACGACTTAATTTCAATGATTTGAATTAGTTATACGTTTCAAATATTTCGATGAAATTGTCTAGTAATTAATTATCGCTATTTTAGTAACCGTTGCACGTTGCCCCTTTGGTCTAGTACTAGTTCATTCAACATGATATTCTCATAGGTTACGCTATGTATGCATTATGCCAGTATATGTATAAATATAATATTCACATTTTCAAGAATTTATACTATTTGAATTATTTAAAAAATATTAAATACTTATAATTCCTATTTAATATTTTTAGGTACTATCTACATTTGTTCTATATTTTTATATAAAAAAAAACGTATATTTGTGAAAATGTTAAGTTATAAAACTTGATTCCATAGTTTTTACACTATGTCAATAATTTTTATACTAAAATTCTTAATTACTTTTGATTTTAACAGAGTAAAAGTCACGTAGGCGTTCAACCAACTCTAAAATTGATTAGACAAAAAATTTAGGCAAAACTAACAATTATTGTTAGATAAAATGATATGGTTCTTAAGTTACTAAACAGTAAATATTCATAAATCGATTTTATAAATACAGCTGATTTTAAATTATTAATTTGATTTTTTTTTTAATACAAAACTAATCTTTATACATCATTTACATATGAGTATATGACTATATCAATAATTAAATAATAAAATATACACATTACACGCACTATAAACATTAAACTTTTATTATAGCTACTAAGATAAAAAATGAGTAATTATTTTATACTTGGTGGGTTATGAATATTATATACTGATGTGGCTTATGTGATGAAATTGTTATTGTTAAATTTAATTAAAATATGACATTCAATCTTCATTTTAATTGATTTTAATTCCAGTTTGTTAGAAAATAATAAAAATAATCTTACAGCTTTAAAGTCAAATTAAAACTTAATCACCACAAATAGAGACATATTATTTTTACTATCCTAATATTTGATTTTTTTTTTTAATTCGCCTTAATTTAATTCAATTATAGTATATTTAATATATTATTGTATATTATAATGATAAATTATAATTGTACATTTAACATTTAAAAAAATAATATATTATAGCATTTAGGTTATTAAAACAATTTTGCTTGTAATAAAATTATGGTCATTAATGCTTATCAATATGCAACTAGTAATAGTTTTTTTTTTATTATCTTATATTAATAAACTCTAGGATAGCAAAGTTAAAAGAACATTTTTTCATGCAAATCAATTTAAATCTATTGTTTTAATACAAAATAAAACTTAGTTTTAGTTCACATGTTTAACTTATTCGCAACAGTCGTGCAAATTCAAAGGTCACCATCACTATTACAGCTTCATTCAGCTAACACCTAAGCAACATATAAATTAGTAAGGTATGTAGGTTTAAAATTATATAGATTTATTAAATACGAGCTGAGAATCATAATTATAACTATAGAATCATCCCTAAAAACGAAAGAAGTCGTTTTTATGTAAAATAAATAATAATAGGATTAAAGTCTAGCCTATCATCATTGTGCAATTGGTCAAAGATAAGTTAAATATTTTGAATTAAATAATAAAACATTGAATATTATGAAAAACGATTCTAAGCCGAAACAATTGGTCACACTCTATTTCTAGTTTGCTACCTACAAAGATATTTTATAATTTATTTTTAAACATTGAAATATTTTTTTTAATTTTCTTAGATATAGGTACGATAGATTGAATTCATATTTATTAAAAAAAAAATCAAATGTGTTATACCATAAATTAATAACAATTAAAATATAATATTTTATCTTATATCAATTATACAAAGTTATACGACAATACCAATTTACCATTGAATCACATGAACTTAAAATTAGTCTAAATATTCAGATAATTTTATCGCGTGTATAAAAAATAATAAGAACTTATGTAATGGTGAAAAGTTTCAAGATTATATTATGATTAATATTTTTTATACTACCCACAGTAAAATAACTAAAATTATCAAAAATTTGTTAATTTAATTTAAATGAATGAGGAATTGTCCTAATCTTTTTTTACTGGGCTTCTTATAATTACCATTTATTGTAGGGAAATTGTAGTGCATAGAATAAACTATCTACAGTGGTGTTGAAATCTTATCAGCAGATTTACCTTATTTTTTTATTTTTTTTTTTGGTTATGTTAAAAAATATTCTAATTCTTAAAACTATGATTACTTACATAGTTCTGCATTTGGCAGTTGGCAAAATTTTTTGTTATAATCCAACATTAATAGGTAAATTGTATTTAAGTTAACAATTGAGGTAGTATAAATCGAACATTGAATTAATAATTACTTAATCTAATGCAGATAATTTAAAAATTTGTATATTATTGATCGGTCTAAAAAAAAATGTATTTATGACATAGTATTAATATTTTTCATTTTCCATAATTAAGACATATTATATCATCACATATAAATCAATACTATTTGAATATGATCAACATTTGTAATAGGTACCAGAGTCATGTTATAAAATGTTAAAATACACACATTTGCTGAAAATCTCAAATATCTAAGGTTATGTATTTGGATATTAGAAATTTGTTAGGATTATAGTAAGATAACAGTTAAAATGAAGTAATGAACTCATTACTTACATACAAATAGGTGTGTAAAACTTAAACGCCACCCGATCTGTGCTGCAACTGAATTGTGTACTACTCTGTTGATAGTATACTGTTGTATCATGAATACATGATGTATGACATATTAAAAATAGGTACACATTAATCATACTGTAAAACAAATGTAGCTAGTTAATACAACGAATTATAAAATAATTATTTGTCTAATTTACATTTTATAAATATTGATGATATGAGTATGAAATTTTTCATATTGTAATAAAATCAAAAAATCAAAAAACCAAATAACACATCTACACTATGACTATGTGTCTATGTATAAAAATGTAATTTAGATTAATTAAAAAAAAAATAAAGATAAAGTATCACATCACTTTTGATAAGACCAAAAAACCCAATGATAACATACTTGTGTTTAAAGTTATAAGGTCGCGTACTTAAATACCTATTTATCTTATTATACTTTGTAATTTATATGCACAATGAACATGTTATATTAATTTATATATATATTAATATTAATATTTATATTATTCGGCGCAATTGATGCAATTGATGATGCATTGACTATTTTGTAATATATAATCTCATCTATAACTACATAAATCAATACATATTTTATTAAATTATATTATCGTTATTATGTTATATGTTAGTAGCATCTCTAGTTCGATGGCGTCTTAACAGTGATTTAAAGGCGCGAGACTGCGAGACAGATATATTTAAATTTTGGTTTTGGTATTATAATATGTTGTACTCTGGAGTAGGTACTGAATTTCTTATAGTTCTTATATTAATCACTAGGAAGTACGAGTGTAACTTTAAAAACAATTTTTATTTGGTACTAGGGTGTGTGTATGTGTGTGTTTGTGGTGGGTAAGAGAAGTGTCAATCAATTTTTGTTTTGTCTCACAAATCAAACATTATTGTGCTGTTTATCGGACACCGTTGCCTACGACTATAATTTATATGCAATAATCACAATACGTTATGTCATAAACTCATAATATATATTTAATATATACTTGTGAGTCGTGAATGATTGATTCTCAGATCTTGTTTTCCGACATAATAATAATAGACATTATGGTAATTTCGACTTTGAATGCATACCTAGGTTATAATACCAATACACGTTTTCTACAATAATCGTTGAAATTAAATCACAATAGGTTATATTATATTTACGCGTATAGCGTTATAAAATATGTACAATTATATATTAATGATATCAAAACACAGGCCACCCGACACATTATTATACTTTCATTTGGTGTCCGTTTTGATGGTTCATAAATTATATTCTCATACTCATACTCTACAAGCATAATAATATATAAAATACTATTATAAACGTTCGTTCTAAACAAGAGTCATCACCATATGAAATAACGAATTCGAATATCATACATCTGCCTCCGGGTTTCACGACTATAATAGTATTCAACAATCAACACACAATGAAAAATCGACATAACGTTTCGACACCATCAATATAGTTTTTTTTTTTGATGACTTTATTTGTTGTTGGAATGACCAATATTGTTCTTTATCTCAAAATAATTTACAATTCATGTAATTAAATAATCTTAATCAAAAAATCAATATAAACATTATGTTTAGTGTTTACCTATGATATAGGTAGCTACATGATATGCGTACATGTGTGTGAAGTTACGTTTTCATTGAAACGACTTCTGTTCTTATTATTAATCGTGTGATTCAGGGGTTTGAGCTGTCTGACAACCTTTGAGTTGTCTATTAACTAAATAGCTACAGGCTACAGCTAATCATCTCAGTATTATTCCATGTTTGCTGATAAACTTTCTTCTGCGACTACAGCAGACAACATCATATAATTTTAATTGTTTAGTGTTGTGCCATTCAAATAGGTTAGCAGTGGGAATAATTGTCCGAAAGGCGATATCAATACTGTTGTACGACTATTTAATATTGAAACTGTTACCACAAGTTCATGATCGGATACTTAAAGTTGAAATTGGTTTGATATTGACTACAAATATGGGAGACATTAGTTGATTATATACAAAGTTCAGATACGTTGTGATTATCCTATATAATTACTAATTTTTTCTCTGATTTGCAATTTTTTATGGCGGACGTGTTATGTTTCTAACTTAGAGTATAGTATACAATATTTTCTGGTATTGGTATTTTTTTTAATTTGTTTCACAACCTCTTAGTAGTTGTAGTGGTAAGTAGATATTAACACTATAATAAACATAATATGGTAATTTATAATTTTTTTTTTTTTAAATACGTTTTTTTGATACTTTTAAAAGTCACCAAAAAAAATTATTCAAAATTAAGATTTTGATTTGAAAACTGATGTTTATTGACTAAATATTTTATTAATATTACACCACTTGGGTGAGTTTAGTTTATCGGAATTCTGTAGAAACGTATAGTTTTACATGTACGAGTATTTTTTTTTTGTCGCACTAGTACAGGACGTGCGACTAAATTTCGGACGAAACAGTAATTCCAAGAACTTAGGTGGGTTGGAAGATGCCACATGAGATCGTGGTTGCCATTTTGTTGCTTATCACCGGGCAAACGGTACTGGCGACTACCTCCGCCGACCGTCAGCAGGATTCAAACAGCGGCAGCGGCGATGACGAAATGAAGTCAATGAACATCGAGCTGATAAAATTGTCTATACTGAACAAGCTTGGCATGCAGCGACCACCAGAGTTTGGCAACCGGCTACATTTACAAGGTCAATTAAAAAAGTACAACAACAACAGTGGCAGTTCCACGGTGACGCCCCCACAATTCCGGAACAGGTCGTATCGCATAAATGCGACCGGAAACGACACTATTAACAGTCACAACGATGACGATGACGATGATTATCATGTCCAGACGCAAAAGCTAATAGCGTTCACTCAGCCACGTAAGTAAGTATATATAATAACTAAACGCTCTATATATTGTCTATACTAAATAGTCTAAAGACTTTTTTACTAAAACATTAAATTAAATTAAAATATGAAATACTTGTCCTCGTCCTTGTAAGTCGTATAAAAAAAAAAATAGAATTATGATGTCTCCATTATTTAAGAAGATATTACGATATGTAAATCCTCACGAAATAGTCTGTGTATAGTGTAAAGTTCCAACTTAGCTTAGAAACTAGTAGTACCCTAATAAATCCCTCCGTACATTTATGACATCTGCAATCAATTTATAAATACTTAGAAACACAAAGTTATAATCATATTTTGATGATATTTCAACAACAGCAATAATCATAATTACAACATCAACAAGAACAACAGTGCCTATACTTTAATAATTATAGAACAATCAACAAACTCATGATGGTTAAATAGTATAGAAATGGAGAAATATAAATAATAATAATCATAAACACCGTCACATATAGATCCCACGATGCAGAATTTTCAAGGACAGTTTCCACTTTACTTTACGTTTTCCGACCCAACTCGCCACTTCAGTATCACCAAAGCAATCCTTTGGGTGTACAAAAGACAGTTGTTGGACGTGATCATCGATGACTCGGTGATTATCATCGACGTGTACAAAATGAATCCAAATAACTTGCAACAGTTATTAGTTTCTAGTGTAAAGGTGAGTCATTCCAATATAATAACTTAACTTATCCTATCTTAAAGTTGATCGCAACCCGCAATTGAATCCTGCAGACATGCAGATTATTACCGTGTGCCTATATAATATTATAGTCGATAAACTCGGACCGAAATTTATAATTTAAATACTGCACAGGGGAAGTATGATAAGAATGAAATAATGCGAATTTTGTCGTTGAAATAATCATATAATTTTACAGTCACTAAAATCGTCAATCAATAACAATTTTACTAGTAGTTTATGACGATTGACCTTTTCGCAAGTAATATTATATTGATAGATACAATATTTAAACTTTAATCCGTACGCCGTCTATCATAATTTGTGTTTATTTTTCTTTATGAGTTTGGTTAATAGTCCAATGCGTGGATTTTGTTTTGATTTATTGAAATTAAACAAGTTTTGTTTGTATAATATATGAATATATATAGGGTTGTCATTGTCTATTAGTTACAGAAATAAAAAAGATATTTAATATAATCTAAATAATATATATGTATATAAATATTAAATTATATAATGAATATTTGTTTAAAAATCACTCGATCAATTTTAATATAAATTTTAGAATTTGTTCTTACTCGTATTAAAAAAGTTTAGAGAGTAGGTAGTTTTAATTATGTTCAAAAGTATATTAAGTGCTATATCCAATATACTACTGGTGGATTGCTCACTCGGTTAAATTTAGTTCTTAAAGCGAAATATATACCGACGAAGATTTGCCTTTCAACTGAGGTACACTAAAACCAATTTATAAAGATATAGCACATTATTTTATATTTGTTTATTGCTTTTAGTGCTAAGACGGATTACACATCTAGTAAATAATAATAGTGTACAATATTTTTATACTATAATTTAATATTTATAACATTGTCTTTTTATTTTGTTTATAATTTATCCCTTTTCATATTATGTTTGTAGCAGGTGTTTAATACCACCGAACCGGGCTGGGTGCCCATTGAACTAAAAAGAAACATGTCCGATTGGTTCAAGACTGTTGACGGGGCCAAAAACTTAACGTTAGTGGTACAAGCGTATTACCTAAATAAGAACACTACGCATGACAAGATACCATATATAACGGATGCTAGGAAACGAGAAGACAATATGACCGAGGTACACTATAAACTAATAGTATAGAGAACTTATTATCATTTATCATTTTAACTCATGTATTGATCATATTCTTACAAAAAATGTAGAAACTAGTGATATCAGTTCATATATAATAAAGTGTAACATTACCGATCATTATGCTACAGCGCTTTTCATAAGAAATAATTCTAGTATTAAGGATTGTATTGATTATTTACCTAAGACTAAGTATAAAATTGATTTCATTCATTTAAATATGCTTATAAAAACAGAAAATTGGGATACTTATCTTAATAGTACAAGCATTGATGAATCATTTGAAAAGTTTAATCTCAAAATTAATGAATTTATTAATCTATCTTCTAGTAAATACATTGTAAACAACCATAAAAATAACAATAAAAAGCTTAAAGATTGGATTACTAATGGATTAACTGTCTCTATTAGAAAAAGAAATCATTTAGCTTGTACTTTAAAAAAAAGACCTTTTGATAAAAATTTTAAGTTAAAATATATTAAATATAGAAATTTATTAACTCATTTAATTAAAAAAGCTAAATTATTACATTATCAGAATAAAATATCTAATGCAGGTAATGACGTTAAAAAACTATGGAATATAATAAAAGAAGTTTCTGGGAAAAAAACAAATATTTATACAATCAATCAAATAAGAGATAATTCTGGTAATCTAATTACTAACAATGTTGAAATTTGTAATATATTTAATAAACATTTTTCTAAAGTTGGGCCTACCATAGAGAATAATATTAAATCATCTGGTTTTAATTTTAAGCCTTTTGAATATCTTAAC